>LBNU01001030.1:32181-63825 GCA_014162995.1 Artemisia annua | reverse complement strand
TATATATATATATATATATATATATATATATATATATATATATATATATATATATATATATATATATATATATATATATATATATATATATATATCGAAAACCGGGTTGATCCGGGTTACCTCAAACCTGGCGGGTTTAATTGGGTTTCGAAAATATAAAAACTGGTTTAATTTGACCTGTTTTTCGACTAGAAGCGGTGGAACCGGCAGGGTCGAACCGGATTATTTTTCGTTTATTTCTCATAATTTTTTTTTTATTACTACAACTATCTACCGCTATAAAATCTCGTTGCTATGCACGGGTACTCATCTAGTTTTTATAAAGTGAGTATTTTAATGAAGTGTGAGTGAGGGTGACCAAAACGGATGTACGGTGAGTGAGAGTGAGTGGAAGTGAAAGGAGAGAGAAAGCTGAGGTGGCGGTAAGTGAGTATTTTAATGAAGGGTGAGTCAGGGTGACCAAAACGGATGTACGGTGAGTGAGAGTGAGTGGAAGTGAAAGGAGAGAGAAAGCTGAGGTGGCGGTGAGTGACTAACCACATCTACTTTCAGCCTAAGGGTTGGTTCAGATAATCGAATCTAGTAGTAAACTAATCTGGTGTTAGAATGATTGTGTGCGTGCACGTCTCCCTATATATAAAGTCAACCATCGATGTGTGCCAGCCTGTACTTGATACAATGATCACTAATTGTATAATAAAAATGTTTAATTGAAGCAGTTATCACGTTTCTTTAGTCCAATTTGGACATGTTAATTATTCCTTGTAATGGTGATATGTTATGGAAGTCAGCCCTTAGCATGTTAGGTGATTCTTCCTGTTTATGTAATTAATTAATAAAATATCTTTAGTAATGATAGACTAAAATATTTTGAATCCAACTTCCATCGACTAAACCTTTGAGAAAAATTCATTTAGGGAGTAAGTTTTTGTTGCATACTGAGAGATAAATCTTCACCATTCATATAGTTTAATCTAATGGTGCGGATTAACTTAATATTTAATGTTTCAACCTAAATCCATGTCTTTTTCTCGTCTTTTTGTCTTTCTTATTTATTCACTTTTTTTTCTCTCTTTTTTTTTATTTATTTTTAATTTGCGTTTTCCTTTATTTCACGCTTTTTTTAAATTCACGTTTTTTTCTCACTTTCTTACGATTTCATACGTTTTCGTCCGTTTTCTTACGTTTTCATTCGTTTTAGTCCGTTTTGATACGTTTATATACGTTTTTGTCCGTTTTCGTACGTTTTCGGCTGTTTTTTAAGTTTCCGTCCATCTTTAGACGTTTTCATCTGTTTTAAGACGTTTTTGTCCATTTTTACACTTTCGTCCATTTTCAGACGTTTTCGTCCGTTTTCATGAGTTTCTTCCGTTTTCATACGTTTTCGTCCGTTTTTATACATTTTGTCCGTTTTCAGACGTCTTCATCCGTTTTCAGACGTTTTTGTCCGTTTTCATACGTTTTCGTCCGTTTTCATATGTTTTCGTCCGTTTTTTTACGTTTTCGTCTATTATTATATGTTTTCAGACGTTTTCGTCCGTTTTGTCCGTTATCATACGTTTACCTACGTTTTCGTCCGTTTCCATACATTTTCGTTCGTTTTAATTTTTTTTTGTCCGTTTTCAAATGTTTCGTCCGTTTTCAGCAGTTTTTTATGTTTTTGGCAGTTTTTATACGTTTTCGTCTGTTTTTGTCCGTTTTCTTTCGTTATCATCCATTTCTCATACGTTTTCATCTGTTTTCAACGTGCTTTTACGCTTTCATACATATTCGTTCGTTTTCTTACGTTTTCATCCATTTTCATACGTTTCTGAATATCACAATTAATATTTTTATTATCGCAAGTGATATTCTGTGATATTCATAGACGTATGAATATGGACGAAAACATATAAAAACAAACGAAAACGGATGAAAACGTATGAATACGAACTAAAACATAAGAAAGTGAGAAAAAAACGTGAAGATAACTTGTGATATTCTGAATATCACTTATGATTTTCTGAATATCACTTGTGATATTCAGAATATCACTTGTGATATTCAGAATATCACATGTGGTTTTCATGTTACAAAATATTATTTGAAAATCACTTGTGATACCCAGGATATCACTTGTGATATCCAGGATATCACAAGTGATATTCTGAATATCAAAGAATATGAATATTCTGAATATCACAAGTGATATTCATGTTACAAAATATTAGTTGAAAATCACTTGTGATACCCAGGATATCACTTGTGATATCCAGGATATCACAAGTGATATTCTGAATATCACATAATATCACTTGTGATATTCAGAATATCACAGAGTATCACTTGTGATATTCAAAAATGTATGAAAATGGCCGAAAACATTTTAAAAATGGACGAAAACGTATGAAACGGACGAAAACGGACGTATGTAGGAAAACGGACGAAAACTTTTGAAAACGGATAAAAATGTATAAAAATGGACAAAAAAGTATGAAAACTGTTAGGAATATGAAAATTCATGTGAAAGGTTCGGTCACCCCAAGTAACATCTAGCAGAGGATAGCTCGTAGCCTCATTAGTATACGTTTAGTTACAATAGTAATAGTCTAGATTTAGTCTCATCGTGGAGTTGAGTCGGGTCTTTACCCACTGTCAGCTCACTCCACAGCCCAAGTGGGACGTTTAAGTTTGTTGTATAAATACCCTCTTCCCACCAAGGGAGAGGGTTGGTTGTTTCATAATACACACACACAACTAGTATGTTTTCTTTCACTAGAAACTTCCCACTCTCTCTACTCTCTCTCTCTCTCTAACTCTAACCATGGGTTTCATCTTCTTCCATCAAAACCGACCTCCCGAATCACACAATCAACATATATACATGATCCTACAATTGAAATCAGAACCAGGTTGTTAGTATTACTGATTTTTACTATGGTTCGTGTCGTGTATAAGCTGTTTTTACCACTCTTTAAGCGAGCAAAATTCTTTTTATCTGATGTGGGGTAAACTGTTTTATACTTGTTGAAACTATAGACCTTGATAGATCTTAGAGCCTGTGGATCGTTAGAATACTATTGTAATAAAAAGTACACTAAAAGAAAACATCTGTATATCTTGTATTCAAGCGGAAATTAAACACAAGACAAAGAACAAATAACTAAGAACTCTTTGATCCTCTATGGATTTTTTATTACTCACTAAAGATTGTTTATGAACTCGTACCTAATGCATTGGCCGTGGGTTCCTTTTATACTACAAGAAACCCTAAACCTTCTTACAAGAAACGAATAAAGATAAAACTATGAAAGATATTTTACATATCTTGTCCTAAAATAACCAAACTCTATCCGTTCTATTACATTCCTACGGATGTACTAAATCAGCAGGAACCAAATATGTCTGCAGGATCCATAGTCAGTAAAAACCAGTATGTCATCAGCAGGATCCTGTCAGCAGGAATCAATAATTCCTAACAATCCTCCCCTAATCTTGAATTTGACATGGTTAACTTCAAGATTCTTGATAGATCTTTAACATACAGAACATGAGGATTGAGACTCTAGAATTTGCAGCAAAATGAAGTACCAGCAGCAACCAATTCTATATCAGCAGCAACAAGTAACTATCTCTGAAAAACAAGGAACCAGTAGCAACCTCCCTATGTCAGCAGCAACCAGAACCAACAGCTACATGAGTAGATTTGATAAGCCTTTACCAAGTAGCTACTCACTCTTGGGCTAGCTAGATCTTTGGTGGAATCATGAAATCACCCTGGTGAACTAGTAACCAGTCCAACACTTAGAACATGAATCATTGGTGTGTTGAAATACCCTAATGATTTTTGGCAAATCATCACAGCCATAAATGGATTTGACATGTCTTTACCTGTAGCCGTTTGCTCAGGACTAGCCAATCCTTTGGTAAGAAATTACCTTGGTGATTTGATTACCAATTATGGTTTTGCCACTGCCTTTACCACAAGCCATATACATGTGGGCTAGCCAATTCTTTGGATGTCCAAAGGATAAGATCCATGGTGAATTGATGACCATTTTCACTCTCAGCAATGAAGCATGGGTGAGTGAAGTACCTTATGATTTTGAGCAAACCATTACAGCTATCAACAGATTTGATGTGTCTTTACCAAAGTTGTACCCTTTGGACTAGCCAACTCTTTGATGGAACAGTCAACATCATGGTGAGTTGATAACCATATAAGTACCTGTATACAACAAAGATTGGCAATTCTACAAAGAAAGTAAAATTTTTTTTTAACTAATAATAAAGGAAATAAACAAAAAATATACAACAATATGGAACTAAAATTACCCCATGGAGGATTGAATACGGATACCATGCTTAGATGCCAATTCCTGTTTGACAAGCAGATTCCTCCTCATGGTATGAATAAGTTGTTCTGCATGAGTTAGATCATTTCCCACCATGTCAGCAGGAACAGTCAACTTCACCTCAAGCATCTGTCGCACAACCCCTTCTGTAAGAGGATAAGTAGAATCTGCTGACATATACAGAACCTTGCCAGACATAGTGAAAAACTGAAAACCATATGCATATTGCAGAGAGGAAAATACTGCCAGCTTGCAACATCCCAAGTATCTTGTCCTCTCCAGACTTTGAATCCTTTCCCAGCATAATATGAAGAGTCAAAGAGAACATAAAGATCCCCTAACAGAAAGAGACAACATCCCTCTGGTTTACGTTTACTGAAGTAAGTTGTCACCCAATCATACAGATGAAGGAGATCTTGTTTATCCACTATTGATAAGATTTCACTAAGAAAGGAGAAATGCTTAACAGAACCATCTTCCCTATATATAGTGTTGATATGCCCTTTACCAAATTCAAGTGGAGTAAGTTCCCATTTCACCAAAGGAACCCATAGACCAGGATCTTCACCATCATCCTCAGCATACTCAATAAATGAACTATCTTCAGCAGGAAGAGCCACAGCTTTGGTCTTCCTCTTTCTTGCCAGCCTCTTCTGTCTCTTGCCAGGAGTGGAAGCAGGTGAAGATTCTTTGGCATCAGGAGCTTTAGTGGACTCATGATCACCATCTGTAGTTGGATGAGAAGATCCTTCAGCAGCAAGTGTCTCTGATTTATCTATAGGAAGTGTTTCTTCCTCACCAACAGTTGTTTCAGCAGGAATGGAATGCTGAGTATCCTTAGCAGAATGAGACACCTCAGGAGGAATAGATGACTCAGCAGGAACAGATTCCTCTGTAGCAACCTCTGTTGCAGAAGTAGATGTGGTACCCTCAGCAGAAACAGATTGCTGAGAAGCTGATTGTTGAGTAGGAACCTCAACTTGCACAGAAGATGCAGGAGGAATGATATCTATAGTGGGTCCTCCAAGTACATCTTCAGTTTGTGCTTCAGCAGAATCCTCTACATGCATGGAAACAGCAGGAACAGAGGAGTCAGTAGAAACAGACTGAGAAGCATCAGCAGTATCAGCAAACTTTAACCTTTTTGCTGCAGGAGCATCCAGAACACCAACGTGACTCTTTAGAGGCTGATTAGCTGGAATGCCAGACCTATGAAGAGCTGTGAGAATCTTGTTGTATTCCTCAACTAATGCAGGATGTTCAGTTTGTGCTTCAGCAGAATCCTCTACATGCATGGAAACAGCAGGAACAGAGGAGTCAGTAGAAACAGACTGAGAAGCATCAGCAGTATCAGCAAACTTTAACCTTTTTGCTGCAGGAGCATCCAGAACACCAACATGACTCTTTAGAGGCTGATTAGCTGGAATGCCAGACCTATGAAGAGCTGTGAGAATCTTGTTGTATTCCTCAACTAATGCAGGATGTTTCATTGCCCAAACTTGCTTCCTAGACAAACCCGATGCATAGACAGCAGAACTTTAATTCTTAACAAAAGTCCTCATATAATCTGTCATTTGTGCCTGTGTCATAGGCTTTTCCCTCTTAGCTCTAGCCTTTCTCTCTGCCTCAGCCCTCTTCTTTTGTGTACCCAAAGCAACCATTTGTTGGACATAATCATCCATTTCAAAATTGGTACCTAAGACCTTCTGAGCTAACCTTGGATTGGCAACAACTTGGGAAGCAAGATGATCCCAAGTGTCAGGAGTAAATTGGTTGGATAGCTCATCCAACTCTCTTTTTCTCTCAGCAGTCAAAGGAGCTGATGCTGGGTACCCAAGCTTATCTAAGTCAGCTTGAATGTTCCTTGCCATGATTTCAGATATCCTCAAATCCTCTTTCCTCTTAGCTTCAGCAGCCAATTCTTTAGCATTTAAATCAGCAGCCACTCTTGCACTTAGCTCTTCCAGTTCAAGTTCTTTCTTTGACTTTTTCCTAGGTAGAAGATCTTCTTCAATCAGAACTGATTTACCCTTGTCAACACCAGCTGAAATAGAATCAGCAGGTTTGTCAGCAGAAACACTAGATGGATCTGTAGAAACCTGTGGAAGAACAACAACATCTGGAATAGTGATGGGAGTAACATCAGGGGAACCACTGAAGTATCATCAGAATCTACAACAGAGATAACTTTTGGAGATGACTGTTCAGCAGAAACATGAGGCAATGTTTCAGCAGTATCCTGCACTCCTTTGTCAGCAGGATCCATGGTATCTTTGTCAGTAGGAATAGGCTCAGCATGAGTATCTTTTAAAGTAGGAACACCAACACCAGAAGAACCAACATTCATTGAAGCACCATCATCAGCAGAATCTAGCTGAATCACTGGATCAGCAACTTAATCTGTTTTGTTGAGATATTGTCTCTTCTTTCTCCTTTGAACCAAAATAGGTGCCTTTGCCTTTGACTTAGGAGCAGCATCAGTTTTCGGTTTAGGAGAGGGTGTTTTCTGAGCCAATGATGCTTCTGCTAAAACATAAAGAGGGTCCATATCCTCTTCCTCAACTTCTGAGTCAATCACCAACTTCCTTTTCTTCTTTTGACCTAGTTGAGCTTCTAAATCCTTAACTCTGTCCTGAAGTGCATCAATTTGATCCCCAAGAGTAGTCTTTGTTTCTTTGAGCTCCTTTTCCAAATTGTCAACTTGCTTCACATACCTACCAAGTAAAGCATACACCTTGGTGAGAGTAACAGGGTCCTCAGCTCCATCAACATGATTACCTGCTGATTTTGGAGCATCCTGGGACCTATCAGGAGAATCATGAGGACCATCGGCAGTGTCAGGTTCCTCAACAAAACTCTCTTTAGTTGGACTAGGAGACCTCTGTATTTGAGAGGGAGATGGTTCACCATGAGACTCAAAGATAGATGTAAATGTAGGCTCAACATCAAAATCCACAAAGGGCTCAAGTATTGGTTCTTCTGTAATATGAGGGGGACATTTAGTCATTTGGTCAAAGGTGTGCCTAAGAGATGTGTAGGCCAAGTCCTCAACATCCTGATCAGCAGAATGTGTTGGGTCTTCAGGAACATTGAGTTGCTCATTAGGAGCAAGAGGTCTTGGGAATGGTGGTGGCTGAGCATCCGCAGCAACTGATGCAGTTGTATCAGCAGTATTGGATGGGCCAGCAGCTTCAGATGTGGATGTCCCTGTCTCAGCAGCAACCGGTGCAGTTGCATCAACAGCAACCGGGGCATCCATATCAGCAGCATTTGGCACAGGCGATTGACTACCATCAGCAGCATCCCCTGCTTCAGCATTATTGCCAACCTGCAACATAGCTGGCAATAGAGGCCAATGTATCCCTGTATACCCATTACCCATACTAGCAAATATCTTAGAAGTCAAAGGGACAATAGGTTGATGTGACTATCTTGGGTTTCTAGGCCTATGATAATTTGCAAAAACCTAGGGTACATTAAAAACTTGTTTTTCTCAGCATTAACATTATCAAGCATACCCTGAAAAATAAACCTGGAAAAATTAAAAGTAGTACCCTGTGATAAACAGACAATGCCACAAGCCAGATGAGTGGAGAATTGATCCCAGCCTCATGACTTTGGGCTGATACACTGCAACAAGGTATGCACCAAAAACCTCCATTTGGGGCACAACCTTTTCTTGTACCAAGCTGTCTTGACTACCCCTTGATATCCAATAGCTCTTAACCCAGCAAGTATAATCTCCTTGTCAGTGTGATAATCACCATTTTCATCATCTAATTGAAGCTTAGTACGAACCAATGCTTTAGTGACTACATGTTCGACTCCATCAATGGTTGCAACCAACTATGTAGGATGATCTTCAGGTCGTTTTGCAGCAGTGGCTCAAAATTGGTGAACAAGAGATTCACATATTCTATCAGGGTAATGTGTGAGAGCAAAATGGAGTTTAGACCTTTTCAAGAACTCCACCATAAAATCAAAAGTATCATTACCCTTGGCTTTCCCAAAGAAAGCTGTTTTGTTGTGATCCCTTTTAAAAATAAGTTCAGCCATTGAAAAATTGTAGAACAATTAAGGGATTGAGAAATTCGTGGGATTAAGTGATGGGGTTTGGAAGTTATGAAATGCGTTTGATTATATAAGTAGAAGGAATCAGTTATTTTGGGCGTGGTAGTGAATTGGCAAAAATCATGGAACGAATCTTTGACCAATTTTGACTTTTAATTAACCCAAATATTAACCTTCAGCAGCAACCAAAAGTCAATCAGTAGGAACAAGTGGTCAATCCATAGAAACCTAGTGCAAAATTAATCCGCAGTAACCATCCATCCGCAGAAACCGGCTGTACATAGAAAATTACCTATGTAAATATCTTTCTTTTGGTCAACGCATCATCTAGAAGGTATTTTTTATTTTTACTTTCCAACCGTCCCTCATTCAATTTCATTAACTCCCACTTAATGGCCAAATCAAGTCTATAAATTAGGCCTTAAATCACAATATACCCATATCTTAATTATTCTCCAAATCTTCCCAATCCACCAGAATCATGAACCCTATTGATACTTCATCCGATTCCTCATCCGACTCAGAAGACAACGGATGGGGAAACTATTATCCACCAGGGTGCCCTGTTCGACCATGGCAAACCAAAGAACATGCACGCAAGAAGAAACATGATGCTGATGCTGCTGAGGAGCCACACTGGTTATCCTTTTTCCCTTTAGAGGACCAAATGCCATACTTCAATCCCAATGTGCCACTGGGCTGTTACTTTCCATCCAAGCCACCAGAGGATGAAGAGGGACCCTCTGAGCCAGCTCCAGTCTCAGAACCACCACCACTCTCAATGCTGCTGAGAAGAGATATGGAGAGAGTGGTGGCCGGAATGAGCAAGATTCCAGTTCCCCAATCTTCCCAGCGATTGCCAAAACCACCCCCACAAGTGTTGGGTCTGGTTTGCAAGAGACTATAGGTGCCTGGGATGCAGGCCAAGGGAGTTGGAAAGATGCAGAGGGCCAAAAGGGTTGGGGAAGGCACTTCTGATCCTAAGGACGAAGGGAAGAGGAAGCAGGAGTAGGGTGATAGGTGTTAGGTTGTATGGATAGGGGTGTTTGGATTTAATTGTCTAGTGTTGTGTTTAGTTGTTTTGATATGATGGCCCTGTGAATGGGTTTATGTAATTGCATCCATGATGCAACTATTTTAATGAATAATATGCTTAATTTATCTTTATTTCCATTCATCTTTCTTTGTTCTTGAATTAGCTCAAAGCACACAATCAGCAAAAACTGAGAAGTTAGTCCGCGAAAACCAAGTCAATCAGCAGAAACCAACTTATGAACTGCTTGTTATGTCTTAAGCACTGCTTGTTATGTCTTAAACAGGGTTTCTATCACTAGGCCTCATAACCCTGTTTAAGACATAACAAGCAGTGCTTACTGCATCAGTCCAAAACATAGTGGGTAGTTTAGAGTCAGCAAGCATAGACCTAGCTGCCTCTATAAGGGTTCTATTCTTTCTCTCAGCCACCCCATTTTGTTGTGGGGTCCTGGCAATGCTATAGTCCCTTTTTATACCCTTAGACCCACAGAGGTCAATTAATTTAGCATTTTTAAACTCTGTCCCATTATCACACCTTATACATTTAACCTTTTTGTTTAGCTGGTTTTCAACAAGGGTTAAAAATTCTTTAAGAGCTTGAAAAGTTTCATCTTTAGTCCCCAAAAAGAATACCCAACAAAACCTGCTATAGTGATCAGTGACCACCAGGCAGAAGTACTTATGATCAATACTCCTGATGGCTGTAGGACCAAAAAGATCCATGTGTAGCAACTGAAGAGGTTCTGAAATTGTGCTTTCAGCAGTAATGGATTTAAAGGATGTTTTGTGCTGCTTTCCTTTGTTGCAGGCAACACAGTTGTGCTCATTGGTAAAGACTTTGGAAGGAAGCCCATGAACCAATCCATGCTTGGCTAGTTTGTTGATGGTTTTGAAATTCACATATGCCATCCTTCTGTGCCATTTGGAAGACTCATCCAAGGATGCTTTGGCCACTAAACCAGCTAGATCTCCTTCAGGCTGAACATCATTCAAATTGAAAGTGTAGAGATTGTGATTCCTTGGAACTTTGAGCAAGATCTGACTGTCATCAGGTAGCTTGAAGTCCTTTGAATGCACAAAGCAGTCTGTTTCTGTGAAGAGAACATTGTTCTTTGTGTCACAAATTTGTGAAACTGAGAACAAATTGAAATTTTGTAGCTCCTTCACATAGTAGACATTTTCAAAGTTCAGCTTAGAGGTCCTAATGGTTCCTTTGCCTGTAATTTTCCCATTTCCTCCTCCAAATTGTACATTGCTTCCAGAAATTGGCACAAAATCATGCAACTTTTCCTTGTTTCCAGACATGCTTCTAGAACAACCATTAGGGGATGTTCCTGAGATGAGATGCCCATGAAGGCAAATTCCCCTGCCTCATCTTCAGTGTCACAGCATGCCAGATATGAGTAGAGCTGAGGAGCACTGCCGTCCACATCATCAGCCTCATGGTCCTTCCAATCTACATGTTCATCCACAGATACTAAAGCCTTGGAATCTGATGAGTCCTCTTCCTTTTTCTTGAAGGCAGAATATCTGGTCTTATCATCAAATTTCTTATCATTACACTCTCTGGAAAAGTGACCCATTTGACCATATGCATAGCACTTGACCTTCTTTCTATCAAATCTTGCTGGATCCCTTCCCCTGAAATTGAACTTTCTCCCAGCCTTCTTCTCAAACCTCTTGATGTTGACTGAGAGCATACCCATCTGCCATTTAAGATTCATCTCCTCCAAGTCCAATGGATCTACTTCCTCAAAGTCCTCAAAAGCCAGTTGCTGCTGATGTTCATAGTCAGCAACAAAAGAGTGAAGCACATCCTCTAACACACCACTGGAATGATTGTTCTTCTGTAGTCCTGATGAAGATGTTGAAGAACTTGGACTTTGAGTGTATGTCAGCCTGTTTGAGGTAGTGCTGACAAAGGTTGTGTGAGGAGGAGGTGAGGAAAAGGAGGAGTGCACATTAACATCAAGCTCAAGACTCCTGAGCTTGTTGTAGAGACTATCAAAAGAGAGATAGTCAAGGCCACCCTTGGTTTTAAGTGCAATGCTGACTTGAGACCAAGAAGGAGGTAGGGCTCTTAAAAACTTAGAATTGCAGTCTTCATTATCAAGCTTGGCTTGCAGTTGATTCAGCTGACTCAGGATCTTTTGAAATCTGTCATAGCCCTTGTGTAGACCTTCTTCTTCAGTTACTTTAAACTCCTGGAATTTCTGCTTAAGAATTGACTTCCTCATCCTCTTGGACTCATCATTACCTCCAAACCGTGCTTTGATAGCCTCCCAGATGTCCTTAGCATCATCAAGGTAGTGAAAATCGCCCATATGATCATCTGGTATGGCTTGAAGCAAGATTGTTCTTGCTTTATTTTCCCTCTGAACAGCAAGCACCTCTTCAGCAGTTGTAGGAGCAAGAATGGTAATGTGACCATTAGGATCTTTCCCGGTCTTTTTCAAGCTATTGCCCTTGAGGACCACATTCCATAGATTGTAATCAGTGTTGGTGATCCAATTCTGCATCTTCATTGCCCAAATCTCATATTCATCCTTCTTGAGATAAGGGAACTTTGCATTGCTGCTGGTGAAGGTAAGCTGCAAAAAGGAAGCTGCTGATGTGTTGTTGGGTGTTTGGTTAACATCTGTAGAGTCTGAGTGAACTGACATTGTTGTAAGGTGTTAGAAAGATGTGTTGAAGTGAGTTCTTAGTACACAGAGATCCCCCCGAGGCTCTGATACCACTTGTTGAAACTATAGACCTTGATAGATCGTAGAGCCTATGGATCGTTAGAATATTATTGTAATCAAAAGTACACTAAAAGAAAACCTCTGTATATCTTGTATTCAAGCGGAAATTAAACACAAGACAAAGAACAAATAACTAAGAACTCTTTGATCCTCTATGGATCTTTTATTACTCACTAAATATTGTTTATGAACTCGTACCTAATGCATTGGTCGTGGGTTCCTTTTATACTACAAGAAACCCTAAACCTTCTTACAAGAAACGAATAAAGATAAAACTATGAAAGATATTCTACATATCTTGTCCTAAAATAACCAAACTCTATCCGTTCTATTACATTCCTACGGATGTACTAAATCAGCAGGAACCAAATATGTCCGCAGGATCCATAGTCAGCAGAAACCAGTATGTCATCAGCAGGATCCTATCAGCAGGAATCAATAATTCCTAACAATACTAGCCTTTACTGTATTTATAAGTGGTACAAAATTCTTTCTTTAATTTTCTGTTTCAAACAAAATTGTTCTTGTGGTCTTTAGTATTATTATCAGTTTTTGCAAAACTTATTTTCGTGACTGATTTTTAACATACTGTGAAAGTGTGGTCAAAATTGTAACACCCCCATTTTCACGTTTCGCAGCGGATTTAGAGTTGGGGTATTACTTCATGGGATCACAGTTACAGTAATAGAAAACGACTCAAAAATAGAACTTTTTATAGAATGAGTTATCATTCAATAAAATCATCATAGTTTTGTAAGAAGAGGTCCCCAAAAGTTATATTTGTTTTGAAACTTGAATGATAACTGAGTGAAAAGTCCTGCAAGGGCCTTGTACCACTCTATGCCTCAATTTTCACAGAGCTTTATTACCTAGAATACATGCTTAAAAGTCAACACTAGGTATTGAGTGAGAGTCATAGGTTTGGGGTGTGGGTGAATATAAGTTCCCTGGTTCAGATGTTATACCCATCTGGGAA
This sequence comes from Artemisia annua, assembly GCA_014162995.1. Classification (NCBI taxonomy): domain Eukaryota; kingdom Viridiplantae; phylum Streptophyta; class Magnoliopsida; order Asterales; family Asteraceae; genus Artemisia; species Artemisia annua. The sequence goes on along the minus strand of LBNU01001030.1, from coordinate 50,665 downwards.
TGTGTATGTGTGTGATAATTGTGATGCATGCACAATTATCAAGAGTGGGTATATTGCACTAAGCTCATGAAACCGCACTGACAGTCCGGGTCATGGGGGCTGCAGACCCAACCATGAGGGGACAAGTAGGATAACTTGCCAAAGTTAATCCTTTAGGGTTTCAAGTATAGTACTTATTGGTTACCCGGATGAGGTAAACCAACAGGAGTTGTCAAACTCCAATAGATCTATCAACTATACTCGCGTTCACTTGCGTAAAACCCGCAAGTGATTATGGCTCATGAATTTTAGTTATGTAATGGTGGCAGAAATAGTATCACTCGTGCAACAACCAAAGAAAAAGACTTGTATTCGGTTTTAAAAAGCAAGTAGCATGTATCCCCCTCACAGGGTTTGAAAAGCATTTAGAAAGCGTTTTAAAAAGAGTGTGAGGCTATGAACTCACTGGGCTTTAGGCTATGTGGATGATGTTAGAGTGACTAGAGGTCTAGGCTGCTTACTCACGTATCTTGAGATTTGGCTAGGGGAGGGTTAACGAAGGACTAACTAGGGTTTAGGGTTTTCTCGGCCTAAAATGGAACTCGACAAGGAACTAAGGCTTGTGTACTCAACTCCTAGGACTACTAAGACTCTTATAGGACTACTAGGATCAGAAAGTGTGGGGTGAAAAGAAATGGAGAGGTGTGGTTTGGAATGAGAGGGTAACGAGCCCTTTTATAGGGTCGTTTGGACTAGCGACCAAGAAAAGGGTGGTGTGGTGTCGAGGAGGGGGAGGGTTGAGTAAGCTAAGCTATATTGTGACTAACCAAGGCTTTGGAGTGACAAGGCTAGTCTATGAGGCGGTTTGGGGTTACTTGTGGTGGTAGTGAAACCGTAGAGTCGGTTTAGGGAGAAAGGGTGACAAGGAGGTGACGAGGAGGGTGTATGGCGGTTTGGTAGCCACAAGGTGATGAAGAGAGGTGCTTGTAAGCTGCTTAGAGCTTATAGTGGTGGTGTAGGGTGGTTTAGAGGTGGTTTAGGGACGGGTTAGGGTGATTTAGGGTGTTTAGGGTTTTTGACCTAGACGAGACTTAAGTAGGTGATGTATGTGGGTGTTAGGATGCTAGGTTGTGACAAGATGGTGACTAAGCTGCCTAGGAGGCTGCTAGGGAGTGGTGGTAGGGTGCTTGGGTGTTTATAGTAGGTTATGTTTAGGTTTAGGCTTAGTTTAGGGCTTAAACTAGCTTATGATGTAATTAGGGTTTTACCTAGGGTTTTGTGCCTAGATTAGTATCCTATGAGTGTCTAGTGGCTAGTTATGGTTTTGTGCTTAAGAGACTTGTACCTAAGCTCTAATAGGTTGTACTAATGCCTAGGGGTCCTAAGGTATCCTAATATTCCTAAGGTAACTCGTACTTAAGCCTTGAACACTTTTAAACTAGTTTAGATAAGCAATTAGGGTTTTGTAAACACATAGGGCTAATTAGGGCTTACTTAGTGTTAGTTAGGGTTTTGTGATGAGTTTAGTGTTTTAGATTGGTGTTTTACTTATTATGGTGTTGTAGTAATCCTATGCTTGACATACCAGGAGTTTATAGGGTGTGTGGGTAGAGATATTACCTTGTGTAGATACATGAACAGACCTAGAGAGTCACTTATGTAATGATATGCATGTAAAAAGCAAAAATTTACCTGGGGTGTAATGGGAATGATAGTGATGAGATTTTGTGGGTTGCTACAGTCTCACCCCCTTAGAAGTAATCTCGTCCCGAGATTTAGATGAACGTAGGAGTAGAGGAGAGAATGGATTGAGAAAGATGAGAAAAGAGAAAAGAGTTTGTACAAACGGAGCAGGAATTGTTCGTACATGTGCCAGATACTTAGTCTCATTTGTTTATATCTCATTACTCACAAGTAATGGCGTCCCAATCCTTGTAAGTAAGAGCTTATAAATTCATGATCCATTCGATTTATAACTTTCTTCTTNTGAGAAAGATGAGAAAAGAGAAAAGAGTTTGTACAAACGGAGCAGGAATTGTTCGTACATGTGCCAGATACTTAGTCTCATTTGTTTATATCTCATTACTCACAAGTAATGGCGTCCCAATCCTTGTAAGTAAGAGCTTATAAATTCATGATCCATTCGATTTATAACTTTCTTCTTAAAATGAAAAAGCATCCTAATTCATTTTAATAGAATAGTCATCATAAATCGTCCTTAAGTAGTATCGGCGGAAGATGGAAGAGTGATCCACATTTAAAGGATATGTGGTCCAAGAGTGTTTTAGAGACAAGTTCGAGTCATGGTAGAAACAAGTTCTAACCAAGATGAGGACGGGTTCTAGTCATAGTGAAAACAAGTTCTATTTATGATGGAGACATACTCTAATCATGACAGAGACAAGTTCTAGCCATGGTGACTAGTTCCATAGCTATTCTGTTACCAACTTGCTACATCTCGAGTGATGAGCATCGTCAATCTCACCTTTACAATCCTTGTAAAGAGAGATAGTATAATATCGTAGTTGAACATAATGAGGATTAAAGTTCAACATAGATATTCTTACAAGTCCTAACTAATAGGATCTTGTGATATGACGAGAAATACAAGTTCTAACTCCTAGAACATTGTAAGAGGAGGTAGGAAGAAGGTTTAGAAAGAGTAGAGGAGAAATGAAACCAAAGGGATAGGAGGAGGGAGTTTAAATGGGAGGATGAGGAAAGGCGGGAGGGTAAGGTTTAAAACGGAGGAGCGGGAGTTGAAATGATTGGATAAGATTTGAAACAGAGGAATAGAATACCGGAAGGGATGGTATTCTAAGTAAGGATAAGATTTACTATATTCCTTTAAGTTCTGTTTTCTTCCTAAGGTTCTTCTAATCTCTTAGTACTAAACTTAAAGTCTAGGGGTGATGTTTTAGTTTTAGTCATTGATGACGATCATATAAAGGGAGGAGGGCTAGGTAGAATAGGTGGTTCTTTAACTAGGGTTTCCTTAGGAGTATTACTATTCCTAGGTGGGTCTTTAGATTTAATCTTTTGGCCTAAGTTGTCTATTATTACTAGTACCACTATGATTATAAGTATAATTATTCCTAGATACTTGAAACCAGTTAGGGTAGTATCCATAGTGTCTCCTAAGTAGATTTTCCTAATGTATAACCTATGAAATGTCAAGCCTAAGTATTTTTAATATCCTCAATTAAATTCTTCCTAGTTTTTAAGTTCACAAACCACTAATCAGATCCATTAAAGTTTCTTAGTTGTTTCCTAAAGTTTCACTTTTCTAAGATCCTCGAAATATTATGTAGGTATCCTAAGGGACTAAGTAGAGGCATATTATGATCTATTTCTATATGGTAGAGGTTTACTAATGTGTTTTTCTGGTGGAAGCTTAATGTGCCTATCCTAAACTAGGGAAAAGCTTAAGGGGAAGGCTTTATTCTTTTTCCTAAGGTTCCTAATGTCTGTATTCTAGTTCTAATATCATCGATAAAGTTCTTAGATTGAATCTTATTTTCCTATCTTAACTTCTATCCTCAAAATTATTCTTAGTGATATCTTAGGGTCATCTAGTTTCATAACCTAAGGTATTTTAGTTCTATCTTCCAAAGGCATCCTAAGGTTATTCTTATTCCTAAGTATGAGTATTCTAGGGAGATTAGCTAGGGTTTTCTAAGTAATTTCTTTTAGGAATCATAGTAATCTTAGGGGAGTAAGGAGGGAAGGACGGGAATATACTTTGTATATAATTACTATATACTCGTATATGGGAATGGTTAGGGAAAGATCTTCTAACCAAGAAGAAGTTTGAAGAAGTAGTGAAAATAGGGGATAAGAGAGAGAAAGAATTCAGATCTCTATGATGTAGAATAAGAATTCTCATCATGAGTATCATATGAAATGATTGAGGAAGGGTGTTTAAGGGATTTTGGGTGGAAAAGGTGGAGATTTGAAAAGAGTTGTTATTCATGAAATAGGATGTCATAAAATAACGGAAGAGGAAGTTACAACCGCATAAGGTCATAAATAACTTGTTATACTTAGATTTCTAACAAGCGTCGTTATTTATGCCAAATGTCATATTGTTGGATTTAGGAGGGTAGAGTTTTTAGGCAGATTGCTTGAGGAAAGAGAATCAATGGAAGAGAAAAGATAGAGGACGGATTTTATAGAATGAAGCTTTAGGCTTTCCCCAAACCTAAAGTTCATGAGCGAGTATCCTTATGAGATAGTTCTCAACAAGGACTTGGGTTTAAAATCGAAACCCAATCGAGTTAGGGGTTAAGAATGATATATGTCTAAGGCATCGGGGTTCTAATATTTCTAAGGGTTATGCTAGGGTAAGGGCTTAAGGCGGGTCATAACAAGTACTTACTTGTCACGTTTTTATGGATTATTCCTAAATTCCTAGGGATTCTTCCAAGGTTTAGTGATAACTTAAGGAAATCAAAGGGAGGTTTTCCTAAGGTTGATTAGGTTATCCTAATCTTGAGGGGCACTAGGAAGTATCGATAGGGTATACCTAAGTCTTATTATTACTTTCCTATCTTACATATCCTAAAGGCATTTTTATACTATCTATTCTATAGCACTATTCTTAAGGCATATTGCTTAGGGGTTTTCTTCCAAAGTTTTTCCTAAATCTAAGGGTTCTCGGTGTTTCCTAAATTTGATTGATGACTTTCCTCGTCATCATCAATCATTCTTTCTAAGGTATGGATTCTAAAACGGGCAAAGACTATCTAATGGTGGTGTCTCATTATATTCTTTTGTAATCTACCTATCCTAAAACAGGTTTGTGCTAGGGTATTTCTTAAATTACTATAGTCGGGTCGGGTTCCTAAGTTATTATTATGACCTTCTTCTATCTTCTCAATAAGGTCAAGAAAAACTTCATCTAGATTATTTAAAATTTCTTCTACCTGATTTTCCTGATTTTCTAAGGTTGTCTTAAGGGGATCTTCTCCGACTTCAAATTTCCAAGATGAAGTGGGAGGGTCTACTAAATAAGGTGTAGGTGCTATAGTATAGGGTTGCCTAGGTTCATATCTAGGGTTATAGGCAGGGATAGGTATTCTAGGCATATAGGGTGTTCTAGGGAGGAGGAAACCATGTGGTTCTAACTTAGGTGTGGGAAAAGGTGGGTGTAGGATAGTGTTTGGGGGAGTGATAGGTGATGCCTTAGCATAAAAATCTATAAAAGATGTAAAACCTAAGGGTGACGGCATATCTATACTATTCCTAGGGCTATTCGGGATACGGGGAAAAGATTCTTAAGGCTAAAATCCGAATTATGCAGAGAGGAATGAACATTCTCCGTATGTATTCCGGATAGGGTAATAGTAGAATAGTGGGGAGCAGGCATATCTATCTAATGATGCAGAAACGAATATATGCTCAAGTAATAGTCAAGTAATACCTAGTATGTGTTATTCTAACCCCAACCCATTAAACAACTTTGAAGATGCTCAAATATCTAGGATGGGCCCGGTCAAAGTAATCCCTTCAATCCAAACATTTTTAGTTGAACCCAACCCCAAATTCAAAGGTTGAGCATACCAGACGCATCCTTAAATTCGTATCAATCAATCAATGTATGTGTAACAAAACTTGAAAACATAAGCCTGTTGTCTATAGAAGTTGTGATGCTTCCTAACATATGCCATGATTCTTACGGGAAGATGATATTGAGAACACATGCTCTCGTTTAAACCAAACACCTAACATGCACTCAAAACTACTCGCCAAACATTCAACCAGCATACATTCTGCAACTTGCACATTTCCCGTTTCCCCATAAACTATAACAACCCAAATTTACATGTGTTGTGTAATGTAACATCGAATGTGAACCGGTTGTAACACGGTTATACAATGCTGGATTCCTGAAAGCTGAGTGTCCATTGATTCTGTTGGTGTCGATTCAATCTTGCTGAGAAATGGTTGGGTAAATTGAGAAACGCAACATACTAATTATTAATAATGTTTTGTTACTACTCCAGATGTTATTAGGTTAGTTGCAATATTATATATATTCAAATGGAATTTATTCGGAAATTTTTAAAAGATATATTGCAATAACAATTGACTGAATCGCAAGTCAAAACCGCTTATATCTTGGTGACTAATGAAAAATATACGAACTCTAGAATTTCTAATAAAATGGAATCAATATACTAAACTAATAACAAATTTGCTTGCAGTATGAAGTATGGCTAAATTGCGGCTACCGAAACAGTGTATCTCTGTACAAGGAAAACAACTAAAGCAAAAATATGTGCAAGTGTGACTCACCTTCAGGGTTGTGGCACAAGACTACACATGTGGTTTCGTGACCATTCCATGTACTCTACCGTTTTACATGAAAGTTCCTTTTAGAGTTTTTTCATGTCAAGCCTATTTCACCTGTATTCCATCAAAACTAAACATAGAATCATTGCATATCATAAACAGGCATGAAGTTTGCACACGATACATGCATACAGCCAAAAGCCCAAAACTATCTGTAAACCAGAAAATGAAGCAAAATTGGCGCCAATCCAAGTCCTCAATTCCATAGTGTTTCCATGTCTAACCCTGTTTTTTATCTGCAATTCCATTAAGACTGAAGACGAAAATTTTTATATCAGACATAAATGTCAAGGACATGCATGGGAGTATGGACAAAAGTTTTAAGAACCATCAATTAATGAAAAGACCATGAGGAAAGTTGGTGTTGAGAGGCTTTCTATATATCCATAACAGAGTATTTCTACAGGCGGAATATCTCCACCTAAAAATCCTTTTAAAATATACTTGGCAGAGTTCTAGATATGATATGATTTTGCAAACAGGGATGGAGCTTAGTGAGTGCGGGGGAGGCTCCCCAATGTTCGACACAATAATAGATGCAAGCATGTACCTGACTACTAGGGAAAAAAAATAATAATAAAAAATAAAAAAATAAAAAAACTGAGGTTATTCATAAAATCTGCTACTATTAGCCAAGTGTAGTTCAATAGATTATGCAGAAGGATATGTCTTAACGTATAAAATTCAAGCAGTAAATACCAAGAATAACCATTTTTGTGAGAAACAGAGTATCACGATGAGATGCGTATGCACTCGTTTCCATGTATTATGCAGAGATGTTTCTGACAATATGCTGTTAATCAATCTTACCATTTCATTGACCAAAAGTATTTAATCAAGACCACAATAGATATAGATCCCTTTTTGTGCAACCCTGCGAAATTCCCATAGATTTAAAATTAAATCAAGACCACATCAAGTATGAATTGCATCGGTTGTGCTTAATAAAATATGAGCATAGAAAAATTGGTTACAGCTTAAGCCTAGATTTAACTATATGTTGAATTTCCTGTATATAATTATAAAACAATGCATGGACGTAGGCTTGGGATCCGCTTGTGGCTTGTCAAACCTAAAAAGCTCAGGTAGTCAGGCTTAAGTTTATGAGCTAACTAGCTAAGCAGCTTGTATAGTCTTGGTTCATAAAGGCTTATACGTGTCTCATTTCATATGGCCTCGTACACTACAAAATTAAAGCCTAAAAGGCTAAATCAAAAATAAACAATAAGCTATGTTTTAGAAATTGCAACGATAGCTCTAAATGAGTTAAGCTATTAAGTACTTAAGTATATATTATTATGTTATAAAATACGAGAATATTTATGCAATAACAAGAGGATGTAAATAAGAGAAAAAGACAAATAAAGAAGGTATCTATACCTGTAGGTTCCTTTGCTACCATCTCTGTTAACCTGGTATAAACTTAGCATCCTTTCTTGCTTGAAGATAAAAGTTGCGAAATTTTGGCTTCCTATTTTTTCTATTCACTCTGAGTATATCTTTTTAGCCATAACCAATAGGTAGTTTGTCCTTTTATCCGTCATACTATGCTAACGGGCACAAAATCATTCAATAAACCTCCCCAATCCTTCTTCCGGAAACAGCTTCCATCATACTTAGTGTTATCCTTGATTATTTCCAATCGCATCATGTTTATGGGCGTTTGATCTTGGTATGTTTGTTCTTTACTGATATCTTCCTCTTAACTTGATGGAAACGCATATTGACGCTTTGTTATCATTTTCTTGGACATGATACAAGCTTGACCACCTTTCTGAAAAGGAAAAAGATGGAACATGCATAAAATAGAATTCCTATGCAACATTGAAGAAAGGGTGTGTGTCATTTTTAAAACTAGAACAATAATCTTTTTAGCACAGTTTCCTCCATTTTCCATTATCATCACTATTTACTAACTGGACCGACTAAGAAACATACAAACATAATTAAAAATAACCAAAAGAATTCATGCCTTGAGACACTTTATACAGAAGTAGCGCATATGATTAAAAAAAATGTATGAAAGTCAAAAACTAGGGTGTTCTAAAATATGTATAGTACCCAATGCTGAATCTTTCAGAGAATTGCAATTAATACGGAGTATCAAAAAGTCTTCTGTATCTTAAAAAACCCACCATTTTTTTTGGATTAAGTAAAAGAGCGGACATTAAATATTTAAATTAAGGCTTCGTAATTTTAGTTCATTCCTCCATTTCCTTTCTTTTACTTGGAAGTTTTATCACATATTATATAGGGACTCACATAAATAAAATTCTACCAAAAAAGAACAAAAACAGAATAAACAAGTAGCTTTAAACCTTTGAAAGCTCTATAAACAAACCATGCCAATAATCAAATCTGAATCTAGGAACATATTAGCTAAACCTAAATCTATCAGAGAGTCAAATTTAATATTGAAGAAAGAGAGTTCAATAAACTATTGACCACCACCATATTCTTTGAACAAGTGAAAAGAAATTAACGCTTCCTTCTTTTAGTTCAGTTTCCTCCGTTAACGTCTTTAATTTGTCAATATTGTCAGCATTCTTTTTAATGAGCCCATAAATGCAGATAGAAATGGAATGGATAAAATAAAAAAATTAAAAAAATAAATAAATAAATAAATAAATAAAAGAGCAGAGTATCATAATCTATCAAGAAAATGCATGCACATGATATAAGTCCTCAATTTTCAGCCATATTACAGATATTAAAAGTCAAGAAGCATCACTCAACAGTAATATTAAGAACATATTAATCATTCACATAAACAGAAGAGCCATTTAGCCCATGTATTAAAGACATGGAACAAGAAGAGAGAACCAGCCAGGACAGACATTAAGAGACAAACAGGCATCTAAGGGTAAAGCAAAGTTCCTAGATTATGTTTGTTTGATCATTTATCTTTCTTGTATACCTTCTATATATAAGGCATAGCCATTTGATGTGTGAATCAAACGGAAATCAGTAGACTGAATAAGATAATGGTGAACAGATTTGAATCAACGAATAGCTTCTATTAGAGAATATCATATAAGCACTACTTCGTCATTCAAACTTGGAGCCCAATCATACATGGAGCCAAAGTTGGTTATCAACCTGGATACTTTCACGTAAAAGCACAAGGTCCAAGGTTCAAAAGCCTCCGGGCGCAATCATTCCTTGAAGCCTGGCCTATCAAAACATTACTTTGTAACCCATTCCCCATCAACAATAATCAAAATACAGGGGCTGTTCAAGGTATGAAGGTTATGTTCATTATTCATCTAGGCAAGTAACTATATTCATATTGATCCTTTGGTTGTCCTCTGAGGGGCTCTTTTCTTCTCCCTACATTCTCTATTTTCTACGGTTTTCAGTTAGAACCATAAACCCTACACACAAAAGAAAAGAAAGCAGGAAAAAACTTAGCCAAATGTCTCTCAAGGGCCCATATCGTAAATTGCCACAGATGAACATAAACAGTATCCTACTAATCTACCAGCAAGTTTAACCATCACTATAGATCGCCAAAGACCGTCGTCATCTGCCGCATGGCTCCCTTTGCCAATGGCAACTTGTTCCCAATAGACAATATCTTACTGACGTAATTGGTATTTCAGAATTGCAAGATATTGCCCTCAACTTTAGATCTGGCTCCATTGTCCGCATCGACAACCGTCAACCTTGGTCCAAGTTAAAGGGCTTACTCGCTGTTAGCTTGCAGAGGCATATTAGCAACATTAAATTGACTCCGGATATAACAAGATGAAAAATTAAAGCACGAATGATAAGATCAATTCTCAAGAGCTAATTTCAGATGGACATAAATGATGCATCACCTCTAAAAATTTCCCCGGCATTTTAAATGAGTAGCTTAATTGTAGTCACGTACTCACGTTGTACTTTGGGTCTGATACTTGGATCCTGAGTATTATTTATCCTATTAACTACAGTTTCCTTTGTGGTTCTTTAACTTCAAAGTTCAAACATAAAAGGCAAGCACTCTAATTTTGTAAAAGCCAAAACATAAATGCATCACGCGTAAGTTCATTGATGTTACGTGGTGTGAAGTGTTGCGTTTATCAATCAAGTTACACTGTGCTCAAAAATACCTTTTACGGACACCTCTCTATTTCTATAGTATTTAATGTGGATGGGGACTAAAATAAATCTATTTTTCATTTTCTTTCCAATTGTATGTAAGGTAGTCCAATAAATACGAATCGCATATATTGATATCTAAGGGCCGGTTTGGTTTGCGGAAAGATTTGGATTTGGATTTGGTATTGGATTGAAAGAAAAGGAGATAAAATAAATAATAATATAAAATATTATTTTGTTGTAATAAAAAATGAATGTTATGTTTAATATGTAATTCAATTTTAGTTCATGAAAATAATAAAATACTATAAAATAAAGAATAAGCTTTAAAGTGTGTGGTGCATATGTAGAGAGAGGGTAAAGCTGTGACATATCACATGCATTTTATGTCAAAAGATACCAATTTTTAAGGATATGGGTTTCGTTTTATTATATTCAGTGAAAGTAGCATACCAAACGACGTCTTTTTGAAATGACTCCATTCCTTCAAACAAAAGTCCTAAAACAAACGGGCCCTAAGATGATCTTCAACAACCTTTGGCAATGCTTTCACATTCCGTATTGATTCTTCGTTCTTCCATATTGATGACTGCACCTTATATATCAGAATTGCACCACAAGTGGGGTCACTGGGCATGGGCTTTCTAACTATACTCACATCTATCAGGAATTATTGTATTATTGTATTAAACCATCAAATGCACAATGACATGCTTCGAGTAGTAAACTTTCAGGTGCTACTTCTAATTATGGCTTTTGATGAGCATAACACATTCTTAGCAACCAAAAACGCCTTTTTTAAGCATAAGGTTTAGAAATTCTTAATAACCACAAAGGCCATGCCTTAACAAGCCTTGGACACCCCTTTTATATAGTGTTTCAATAATGTTGGATGCCTTATCCTGAGAAATAGATCGCGCCTTTAGAAACTTGCGCAATTAATTGTGAACGTTTTATCTATGGTCTTAATTCTTCAATACCTTATGCATGTGTCGTCCGTATGTGGGCTTTTTAAGGATTACTCTATTAATCCCTCTAAGACCTAGTGAATGTGGCTTACAATATTAAGCATGACGTAAAGACATTTTTTGCAACTCGAAAGGCCTTAACACGAGAAGCCTTGATGACCCTATTTACTAGTGTTTCTATCGAATAAGATGCATTATCCTTGACCTCATTTTCACCAATAACGGAACTAGTACGTGAGCAACAGTTAGTACGACGTGTAGCCTTGTTTTTACACCTTCCTTTATAGCTCTTTAGTTGATTGTTTTACGTACCTACCAACACTTTGGGTAATGTGTATTGAGGACGGCATTTGTGAATAAGTTAAATTGTGCTAAAAACACCTTTTAAGGGCACCTCATTATTTCTACGTTATGAATGTACAAAAAGAATAAAACAAGAGAGGATCTAAAGGATATTCTTTTCAAATTGTCATTTGTGTAATCAAGGATTGTTAATAATGATGTGTAAGGTTGTCCGGTAAATACGGATCGTGTGTATTGATATCGAAGATGATCTTCTGCAACTATTGGTTCCATTTCAAAGTTTTACATTCATATTAAATCTTCGTCCTCCCATATTGATGATTGTACCTTACTATGTAGTTAATCTCGGCGAGATCTCGGCGAGATCTCGTCGAGATCTCGGATATCGGACCTAGGAAAAATATCGGTTCCAAATCTCGGTGGTAAATATCGGAGCCGATATTCTCGGCGAAATTGGCCGAGATTTTGATGAGATTTTGATATCGGAGCCGATATTCACGGCGAGATAGGCCGAGATTTTGCTATGATTTTCTTGAATCCGTATCTGCTGTTATGATTTTCGTGGTGAAGGTTTTTCCGGTGGAAACTCCTTTATAAGAGAAGATGGTCACTGTTGAAGAGAGAAGAAGATGGGTGAGAGAAGAGGATGGGTGACGGCTGAAAATAAAAGGATGTATTGTAACCTAAAGGCTTAATAAGTAAATGGACTTTGTTGTAATAAAATGTATATCTGGTCTTTGTTCATTTTTGGGCCTCACACAAATGGGCCAACTAAAATTATTCACTCAAGAATATAAGTGAACTTTACTCAAATGTATTAAATGAATTTTACTATATTTATATAAAATATATAATTAAAAATATTAAATAAATAATTAAATTAATAAAAGTTCATAAATATGTATATAAAATATATAAATACCTATTAAAGTGTGCATATACCATGTCAATTATTATTATTATTTTTTATATAATATAATATTCTAGATAAAATAAAAACCGATATCTCACCGATATCTCACCGCGATAACCGCTATTTCAAATCTCGGTCCTTGAACGATACGAGATTTTTGACCGAGATAACTACATAGGTACCTTATATATCAAAAATTGTTATTCTTTATCAGGGTTTAATGGGTATTGTATTATTCCACCAAATGCCTCGTGGCAGCTCTTTGAGTTGTAGACATTGGGGTGCTACTTCTAGTTATGGCTTTTTATGAGGTTAAGACACTCTTCACAACCATAAAACTATACCTTAAGAGGCCTTCGAGACCCTTCTTTCATGGTGTTTCAACAATGTTACTTTGTTCCAATTGTAAAACGAAAAGAAGATAAATGAAGATGATAAAGAAGAGAAAGCAGGAGAGAGGGAATAAAATGATTTTTAGTTTTGTGTTCCTAAGTTGGAAAGAAAAAAGAAGAGATGGAACCGAATTAAGCCTAAAATTCCACATCTCTCGAAATCAACGCAATTTAGGAAGAACATTAGGAGGGGGTAATTTGGCATAATTTCCTTCACTATTCTCTTCTCTTCTCTCCAAAAAAAATCTCGAGAACATGATTATTTTTCAATTTCCTCTCCACTTCTCTTCTTTTCAAATAGAAACTCAGGAAGAGAGTGTAAAGGTGTATCATTCTATAGAAAGAGATTGCACGTTTAAAAATATAAGAGGATCATTCGCCATCACTTGTAAATGTTCTAATGCTTTCACATATGGTATTAATTCTTCTTTCTCATTGTACACTATGCATCAATGATTCATAGGCTCACCATAGCCATGTGTTGTGTTGTATGTATATGGTATTTTCAGGGTGTCACTCCGTGCTTTTTGTAGCTTTTGGTTTTAAGCAAATGAGAAGGTGGTGCCTAAAAAGTCCATGATGACCCCTATTTTTAGGGTTTCTTTCAAGCTAGATGGATGAGGTTTAAAAAATTCTTAGGAACCACAAAGGTCTTGCCACAAGGGACCTTGAAGACCCCTCTTTTATGGTGTTTCAATAGTGTTAGATGCCTTATCTTTATGAAGAAACGGATTGCACGCTTAGATATAAAGAACAACCATTCGCAACTACTTCTAAATGTTTCAATGTTATCGCCTATTTTACTAATTCTTTTTTCTTTTTGTACCTTACACATAGATCGTTGTTCCCAAGCGTGGGGCCAAAAGATAATGGTCCATTGGCATTGTTTTCCATATATGGGCTTTTTGTAAAACACTAATAAACCGTCAAGCCCCACCCGTAGGCTTTAGAGTGTTACTCCCAACTTATTGCACCGTTCATTTTAGGAAAGAAGTAAAGACAAATCTTAGCAATGGTGACCCCTATGTTTGGTGTTTCTTTCTAGCTAGATACCTCATTTTAGGAATGAAGTAAAGACAAATTTTAGCAACCGGTAAGGCCAAGGCCTTGGTGACCCCTATGTTTGGTGTTTCTTTCTAGCTAGATACCTCATCTTCCCTAATAATACAACTAGTGCGTGAGATACAGTATAAGTTCGAAGGCATTTAGCTAATATTGCACTTGTCTGTGATAGGGAAGCCGTACACCTTCCTCCATAGACCTTTAGATGCATACATGCTTGTTGCATACCTTCGACATTGTGGCTTGTACGTTCCGCGCCAATTATTATTCCATCGTTATTAACACATTTATGTTATGCATACATACGCCCTCTTTTCTTATCTTGAAAAAGGGAAATATCGGCATATGCGTAATCAAGGAAACATCACACATAAGTTCATTGATACTACATGGTGTCTAATGTTATTATAGTGTATAGCATAACAAAATAATAATAATTAAAATAAAATAAAATAAAAATGTTTGTGTAAGGTGTACCGAGGATCGTGTTTATCAATAAAGTTAGATTGTGCTCAAAAATACCTTTTAGGGGGACCTCTATATATGTACGATATGTAATGTAGAGAGAGAATAAGAAAAGATTGTATTTATGAGTTATTAAGAGGAGAAAAGTGATCTAGGGGTAAATATTTTCATTTTATTTTCAAGTTGTCATTTGTGTAATCAAGGATTAATAGAATGGTGTGTAAGGTTGTCCGGTAAGTACGAATTGCATGTGTTGATATCTAAGATGGTCTTCCGTGACTATTGGAAATGTTTTAATGCTTTCACATTTTGTATTGATTCTCCTTCATTCCGTATTGATGATTGTACCTTATACATCAACAATCGATCCTTATCTAGGACCTAAATAGTAGGTTCAATAGGCATGTTATAAACTTTCTAAATCAGGGGGCTAAATGTCAAGTGGCTAGGTTCGATTTTTAGACTTTGGTGTGCCAAATCTAGTTATGGATCTTATGAGGTGTCAAAATTCTAAGTAACCACAAAGACCTTGCCTTAAAAGGCCTAGGATACCCCTCCTTTATGATGACTTAATAATGTTTGACGCCTTATCTTAGTGTATACATATATGGATAACACGTTCAGAAAGTACAAGAGGATCTTTCGCGTGAACTTTCAAATGCTCACATATGGTATTAAATATTCTTTCTCCTTTTACCTTATGCATGGGTGATTGTCTCAATCTTGCCGAAAAAGTAAAAGGTCCATAGGCATTATAAGGCTTTATGTAAAGGGTTGCTCCATTTATCCCTCAAACCCTGGTGGTAGGCTTCAGATACTACTACGAACTTTTTATGGTTTTTCATTATGAAGGTGAACACATTTTTAGAAACCCGGAACGTCGTGCCGTGAGAGGCCTTGATGACCCCTACTTTTGGTGTTTCTTTCTAGCAAGGTAGTCAAAAGTGAGTGCTTAGGCGATGAAGCGAGGCGTTTTGCACCAAGAATAGTAGACTTTAAAGCTTTAAGTATATGAATAAACTACTCTTTTTTGGGCTTTTTTAATTAAAATGAAGATTTAGGTATAAAAAAAAATAAAAAAAAAAATAAATAAATAAAAAAATAATAAAAAATAAATAAAATAAAATAATCATTGTTTTTATGTTAGACACTATCATATGCACAAAGGGTATAAAGTTCACTCATGCGCTCGCTTTTTGTCGCCCCTCGCCCTAGGGAAGGCACATCGCCTTGAGGCTACTAATGCATTTAACTACCTTGCTTTCTAGTTAAATGCATTAGTATGTGAGCAATAGCGTACATTAGAGCTAGTACTATGCTTGTTTGTAGTAGGGAATTCTTATACCTTCCTTCATACCCTTAATTAAACACATACATTTAGTGTATCTTCAACATTGTAGCTTGGACCTTTCGCATCGATAGTTGTTCATCCATATTAATGCGCATATAGAAGTCCCATATACATACACATATTTTTTGACCTATAAGGAGAATAAAATACAGAGATGGGGATGGGTGTTTTATTTGTTGCTAGTTTAAGATAAATTAATGATCATACGAAAAATCCAACAAACTCCTCAAATGAAGCAATGAACCTATGTATACTTAGAAATTGTGTAACATGATTACATTCGCCCATATAAGATAATTTGGTTCAAGATTTGCTTCACTTGATTATGAAAAGGTTTAGGGTCGATATTATGTTCAAGATTCACTTGGTTCAAGATTTGCTTCACTTAATTTGGTTTAAGATAATTTGGTTCAAGATTTGCTTCACTTGGTTCAAGATTCGCCCATATAAGATAATTTGGTTCAAGATTTCCTATCTCTGGTAAAAATGGTGTATCACTAATACATAATTGTGTTCTAATTACAGTTTATGCTAAAGGGAAACTTCATCATTTATAGAGGCACACATACGTTCATCTTGAACAAATTACATACCCTATCATTTTATAATATAGGCACCATGAACCCCATACTTCATTTACACTTGAAATCTCACTTTAATGTCAAGCGTTATATTTTCAAATCTAAACTACCGATTCAACATTTGACTCAGATATATTAGCTGGTTGAGAACATGAATGAGGGTATTTCAAATAATATTATAACCACAAGCCAATACAGTCGACCTCTACTTGACACTGTAGATTATTTCAAGAGAATTATCCCATAACACTTCCAAGACTATGCAACCTTAAAAATCTTAGACATGAAAAGAAATTAAAACTCACTCGAGCTTAGCATTTTAATTATAGAACAATTTAAAGAGAAGGTGTTATGAAATACGAAAAACAATTGATTTAACTAAGCATTGTATCCTTATAAGATACCACAAAGAGATTTGGAAGGGATATTTTACCTCTTATAATATCATCTTATTTCTATAGGAATACTAAATTTCTATAAGGAGCCAATATGCAAAAAAATTACATTTACCCGACATGAAATGAACCTACTTTACTACCAATAAGCAATTGTCACCTATATACACTTAAGATCGAGAGAAATCATGACATAAGTATGTGTCAAAGGCCAAAGTATTTCCTTACATGTATAGCAGGGAACTTACCTTCCAAGACGTTAGCTAAAGATCATGAATTATCTCATCTTAGGTAAAAGTACCAAGCATATGAACACTTGCAAGAAGTGCAAGGGGACACACTCTATACTAAGTTGCTAACAATGGACCAAATTATTTCTTAGTTGCACATCTAGTTTGCGTTAGAATAATGCCATGTAACCCTTAAAGCAAAAGGTCACCTATATCAGTTAACTTGATAACAAGACACACGCCAACGAAGAAAAACAGTAGAGTATCAAGTACAAGAAGAGTCTGAGAAGCTTTCATATCAAGATTAACACCTAGTTAGCAATAATGGAATTGTTGTTTGCAGATGATCTAAGGAGAATGCCAAAAATCATGGTAGAAGTTACCAAAGTTGTGCATTTAAGCTACCTTGATGGCATTAGTTGGAAGCTTAGTGTTTGCCTTTTCCTTTGTAGTTCTTATTCTTACTTTTGGTTGATTTAGTCTCCTTATGAACTGCAAAAGTGAATTTAGTAACTCCTCCCATATATACAATTCAGAACAGCAGAGAAAGTGAAGAGGTGACAATTATGCCATAAAACCATTTTGACAAAAATGTATCTTGAGAGGAACTTAACAGGAAAATCCACATGCATTAAGCTCTTTTTTTGTGCTAAAACATATAAAACAGAACCTACTAACAACTTTGAAGTAACAAAAAAAGAGGATATGAGAAACAAGTGTGCACATTCATGAAGTCATAGAGCTATAGAGATACCTTCATTTTCTCCATTAATAAATGACATTAGGTCATCAATAGATCGATTATCCACAGGTGGCGCTTCAACCTCAACATTCTGAAAACCATAAAAGAAGAATCAAGCAAACTAAAACCTAAATTCCCAAAAAAAAGTTGGTGACTAGATAACTTACTTTCATTTTCTCTTTTTGTTTAATCTCTTTCCTCTTTCTTGCACATAATTTATTAAACAATCGAACTTCTGAATTATCAGTATTTATTTGGATAGGTGTCCACTTATCTTCCTGCGTCAATCAAATGTGTATCATTACTAAATTCCAAGGAAGAGTACAAATTCCTGAAAGCAGTACAAAATGATAACATGCCACATACAACTTGCAAATACATGATACCTCTGTAATATCATCAGGTATACCAAAGGCTTGACGAATTTCTTCATCGGTACTGATTTCAACTAACTTTACAAGTGGTCCACAGAGAAGATCTACCAATTGTGTCATTTGCAGACTCTTGGCAGGAGTCAGCAACTCAGTAAGACTTTCCCTATGAACCCAAATGAACTTCTTATTAAAATACTTTAATTCCTGCAGGCAAGGAAAGCAAGAAACAAGTTTTGTTTTTAGTACTTGATGGAACTTTTAAACCTTGACATCATATAACTGTGCTGCAAGT
>LBNU01001030.1:10466-30863 GCA_014162995.1 Artemisia annua | reverse complement strand
AAAAAAAAAAAAAAAAAAAAAAAAAAAAAAAAAAAAAAAAAAAAAAAAAAAAAAAAAAAAAAAAAAAAAAAAAAAAAAAGGTTAACGCGTAAATACAATCATTCAGACGAAATAAAAATCAATTCATATTAATCCAAATAAAAAACACAATCCACGTCAAAACGCGCATACTTTACACCATTATACATACAGATTAACACGTATATACAATCATCCACACCAAAACCCCCCAAAACTTAAAATCAGTTAATCAAATCCTATCAATATATATATAAAAAACAATCAAGTAACCATCTATACTAATTCAAATCAAAAACACAAAGAATAAAGCAAAAATGTGTATGATTACACAAAAATTGAATCGATAATAACGAGAGAAAAAAAATGTTGATTGAGTAGTAATGTGTATGGATTAAACAAAAATTGAAGATTGATTACATTTAATTAAACGGAAATTGAATAGATTGATTTTTTTTTTATGTACCTGAGTTTTGTAGGTTGGAGTGAAATTGGGGTATTTGTGAGTTTTGAAACGGTCGAGGAAGGTGAAATGGGTATTTATTTTGAAAAATGTTACGTTTAAGTCCTTTAAATTTGGTATTTTTGCGAATGTGAATTATTAAAAGAGGGCAGAGGTAATAACCTTCCATTTTCACAAATGACACCCAATGTTTTTTGGTTTTCTGTTTTATTTTATTTTTTTATTTTTATAATTTTGTTTATATCATAAAATTATGAAACGGAAAGTGTGAAATTAAAAATATACAATTTAATAAGTCAAAAGTATTAAATTGGTAAAAAGTGTGGAACAAAAACTGATAAAAAAGTGTGTTGTACTGTAAACAGTGAGTCAAAAGGGGTAGAAAGTACGGAACATGTGTACTTTTTGTGAGCCAGGAGAGGTACCAATAACATAACCCTTAAAAAAATTATTCCATCTGTCTCAAAATTATTTCCAGGAGACAATAATCACAAAGTTTAATAAAAATGAGATCACTATAAATCTTAACCATTCAAATAGAATATTTCTCCACTAAATTTTCTTTTTCTTACTTAAAATGGTAAGTGGACAATTATTTTGAGACATCCGAAAAAAGAAATGTGGACTATTATTTTGAGACGGATGGAGTATAAGTTATGATAGTGTTAGAAATAAAGACTTATGGGGAAAAGGGATATTCAAGTGTAGTGAATTCATAATTAAGGTATAGTACTATCAAAAAAAACTATACAATTTTTAATTGTTGGGTAGCTTTTATGATTTAGACGTTTACGTGTTGACACATGTCAACGTGTCATTAGATAATTTCGTGAAAGTACTTCTATTATGCATTAACAAACAAAACATATGCCAATACTAAAAGTCATTAATCTAATAAACGAGATATAATAAGTCTATATGTTGCAGTGGGTACGAAAATATTTATTCTACAGCTACAAAATAATGTTTAAAGATTATATGCTTTTCCAATAAAGACTGTAACCAACGTGCATTGCAACAGGTAAAACACATTTATTTTACAATAACGAAATAAACTTTAACAATAATATGGTTTTGTAATAAAAATTGTTACCAATAATAGGTAAAATGAAGTGAATAGTACAAATCTAAATTATGTTAGTGGNAAAAAACACAATCCACGTCAAAACGCGCATACTTTACACCATTATACATACAGATTAACACGTATATACAATCATCCACACCAAAACCCCCCAAAACTTAAAATCAGTTAATCAAATCCTATCAATATATATATAAAAAACAATCAAGTAACCATCTATACTAATTCAAATCAAAAACACAAAGAATAAAGCAAAAATGTGTATGATTACACAAAAATTGAATCGATAATAACGAGAGAAAAAAAATGTTGATTGAGTAGTAATGTGTATGGATTAAACAAAAATTGAAGATTGATTACATTTAATTAAACGGAAATTGAATAGATTGATTTTTTTTTTATGTACCTGAGTTTTGTAGGTTGGAGTGAAATTGGGGTATTTGTGAGTTTTGAAACGGTCGAGGAAGGTGAAATGGGTATTTATTTTGAAAAATGTTACGTTTAAGTCCTTTAAATTTGGT
Source organism: Artemisia annua (assembly GCA_014162995.1). Taxonomy (NCBI): domain Eukaryota; kingdom Viridiplantae; phylum Streptophyta; class Magnoliopsida; order Asterales; family Asteraceae; genus Artemisia; species Artemisia annua. Next base: position 28,777 of record LBNU01001030.1, on the reverse strand, counting down.
ATTTTTGCGAATGTGAATTATTAAAAGAGGGCAGAGGTAATAACCTTCCATTTTCACAAATGACACCCAATGTTTTTTGGTTTTCTGTTTTATTTTATTTTTTTATTTTTATAATTTTGTTTATATCATAAAATTATGAAACGGAAAGTGTGAAATTAAAAATATACAATTTAATAAGTCAAAAGTATTAAATTGGTAAAAAGTGTGGAACAAAAACTGATAAAAAAGTGTGTTGTACTGTAAACAGTGAGTCAAAAGGGGTAGAAAGTACGGAACATGTGTACTTTTTGTGAGCCAGGAGAGGTACCAATAACATAACCCTTAAAAAAATTATTCCATCTGTCTCAAAATTATTTCCAGGAGACAATAATCACAAAGTTTAATAAAAATGAGATCACTATAAATCTTAACCATTCAAATAGAATATTTCTCCACTAAATTTTCTTTTTCTTACTTAAAATGGTAAGTGGACAATTATTTTGAGACATCCGAAAAAAGAAATGTGGACTATTATTTTGAGACGGATGGAGTATAAGTTATGATAGTGTTAGAAATAAAGACTTATGGGGAAAAGGGATATTCAAGTGTAGTGAATTCATAATTAAGGTATAGTACTATCAAAAAAAACTATACAATTTTTAATTGTTGGGTAGCTTTTATGATTTAGACGTTTACGTGTTGACACATGTCAACGTGTCATTAGATAATTTCGTGAAAGTACTTCTATTATGCATTAACAAACAAAACATATGCCAATACTAAAAGTCATTAATCTAATAAACGAGATATAATAAGTCTATATGTTGCAGTGGGTACGAAAATATTTATTCTACAGCTACAAAATAATGTTTAAAGATTATATGCTTTTCCAATAAAGACTGTAACCAACGTGCATTGCAACAGGTAAAACACATTTATTTTACAATAACGAAATAAACTTTAACAATAATATGGTTTTGTAATAAAAATTGTTACCAATAATAGGTAAAATGAAGTGAATAGTACAAATCTAAATTATGTTAGTGGTTAATTTGCTATATAGAAACTTAATGGGGTATTAAAATCTAAAGTTTTATGAGTATGCGGGCTAATTTGATATTTTAGTAAACTAAAAAGGGTGGTGTGAAAAATAGTTGAAATGTAAAGCCTAATAAGTTTTTTTTTTTTTTTTTTAAATGACAAGTTTAATTATCTCACAATAACCATAAATCTATCTCACACAAGCAGGATTTGAACCCACAACTATTTGGTTAGTGAGCTTCTCACACAACATGGTATCCCATTAAGACACAAACCCTTTGGTGTAAAGCCTAATAAGGTTTAAGTACTAGTTTTATATTTTCATAAATTTTAGAAGGTATTTTTGACTTTTGATAAACTTAAAGGTATTATTTTAGCATTTACCAACTAAAATATTGATCATAAACAATCTATAGTTGGCAAATATTATATATGAAATTTTGACCCAATTTGATTTTTAAATCTATTACATTGGCTAATTTGATATGTAATAGTCTATTAATATTTTGTCTGTTATATCAATCACTTACCTTTTCTTATAGCCACCACTTAAAAATTATATCCTCTTTGAATAGTAATTTCTTTTTTGTTACTCTTGTCTTTATTTGTTTTCGATTATTGTTAGGGTTGTAAACGAACTGAACGTTCACTGAACATTTCATGAACCGTTCGATAAAAAGTTCGTTTATGTTCATTTATTTATTAAATGAACGAACATGAACAATGTTTTACGTTCGTTTAGTTAAATGAACGAACATGAACAAGAGTCGCGTCCGTTCATTTATGTTCGTGAATGTCCGATTATGCGTTCGTTTATGTTCATTTACTTATTTATGTTTGTATGTCGTATCTTTTATATTGTATTATTTTAAAATTGGTTTGTTTAAACAAAACAACACTTATAAAACAATATATTGTGCATCTTTGATAAAGTTTATGTTTGTTTGTGTATGTTCATTTATGTTCTATCATTTATGTTCGTTTAGCGTCTTAATGAACGAACATAAACGAACATGAACAACTCATTCTTCTTAATAAACAAACATGAACAAGAAAATTTGTCCGTTTAAGCGCTTATGTCCATTTATTTTTCCTGTAAAAATTAAATGAACGAACATGAACAAGGCTCCGTTCGTGTTCGTCCGGTTCGTTTACAGCCCTAATTATTGTAGAAGCAATGGTGGCTTTAAAATTTTTGAACAAATTTAGAGTAATTATATAGAACATTTGATATGTCTAATTTAATATTATATTTTTTCTTTAACTCTTTATTATAGTTTGTGGAATTTATCTTGCTCACTTTTTTAACAGACTTCACTCCTCACTAACCATCTATCACTGATGAGACGAAAAGTGTACCTGTTTTAAGGGGTCATTTAAGCCCTAATTCGAGTAAATGTGATCAAATATTGCCCTAAATCGTTCCTTTTGTCATTTTAGGTACTTTTGAGAGGAATTCTGGAAAACATGCATATTTGGACGTTTTTGGAGCATAAAAGTAAAGAAAACGACAAAGTCTCAAAAGAAGCCGGAAAGCCTACCTGACGGCGTCAGAGTCACAAGGTGACGCCGTCAGCCAACATTGACAAAGGTGTAAAATCAGATTACACTAGACGCCCTATGAAGAAAACAAGATGTTTACACCTGACGGCGTCAGGTGTTAGAGAAAGTAGGCCGTCAGGTGTTAACTTAAAGAGTGACGGCCCAGAGCAAAATAAAGAGTGACGGCGTCAGAAGTAAATCTAGGCCATCCGAGAACCCTAATGACGGCGAGCTGGCGGCGTCAGAACCCATAACCTGACGCCGTCAGAATGTAAAATCTATATATACTTTTCTATTTTTCATTCATTAGTGGGGAACTTTTGGTACAAGTTTGGGAAAAACCCTAAAGATGAATTTGGCTGTATTTTCAAGGGTTTTTCACCCTTGAATCCTTCATGTTCAATTAAATATAAGTCCTCACTTAAATTAATCAATATGTCTATGTGTTGGTTAATTATATCTTATGCTTGTCTTTCAATTAACATGCTAGGCTAGATTTTTCTTGTATTTGCTTAGATCTAATGAAACCTAACTATTAATTATTGGTTGATTGGTGTGTTATTACTTTGTTGGGATGAATGTTTCATCAATGTTAGGCTTAAGAAAACTGGCAATACTCCTATATGGTAACATGCTTGAACGTCTTAAGAAACATGTAACTAAGGCATACTAGGTTATTAAGGTAGTATTTAACGCATGAGCCACTGTTTACAATCCCTATGATTATGTGTACGCATAGTTGTAGGAGGAGATAAGAGCTCATAGAATTGGGGAGATATGTACGCCACCCCATGAATTGTTAAGGAATACACCCGTCATCCACGCAAGTAATACATACACCAATTAACCGGTAAAAGATAGTTAGGGAGTAAGGAAATCTAAGTAAACACATTTGTCTCCATATAAGTTTTCACAACCACAATAGTTTAGTTATTTTATTTTTATTGCAATTGTAGTTTTTTGGTTAGTTGACTAGCAACTAATTCCGCCCACTCCTCCAAAACCCGAGATTTTACTTGCTTTCCATAAAATACAAAAATAATCTTCCTTCACCTTTAGACCTTTTAGAGTAGTTTTTCTATCCTAACGAACACTATTCCCTGTGAGAGAACGATCAATCCCCCGTACTTACTACTACACTATACTACACCGACCAGGTACACTGCCTGGTGGGATTGCAAGCTTCTCAAGATCCCTTGTGAGGTAAAACCTGTTGCGTGGTCGCAATCCCACGCCCATCAATCACCACCAACCTTAGTTTCTGTAATAACCTAAACTAAAAATTGTATTATACTTAGCTAGTAGACTATTTATGAGTGAAACCCAAGACTAAGGGACATGTTTGTAACATGAGAAGGTGATAGGGGTGATGCGCATTATACTACAAAGATAGAGACGTGATTAAAAGCAAAGGGTGGTACTGTGCTATTAGTATTTGACGGGATTCATACGAGATTTTTGGCCCAATAGGGTTTCTTAAATATCACCGGTTTTCCTAAGTATTGATCACAACATAAATACACACGCCAAAACAATAAAACCCTACTACAAGACTTAGCGGCAACATGAGGATCAAGCATTAAAATCGGTTCTTGTTCACGTTTTACTAGCCAAGTAAGGTAACATTCTCTTTGGATTTAGTATTAAGATGTACAACTGATGCAGGTTTTACCGTCCAGGTTTTAATATTTATAAAGTTGCTCGTTTACCTAAGGTCTACCTAATGCACTATCGGGCAGTGTACCCGGTCGTGTGAGGTATAGCTAGTTGGTAAAGTCGATGTTTTCCCAAGAGCTATGAGTGTGGAAATTATCTAAGCTTAGTGTCATGTTTAAAAGGGGTTTTATGATTAAACTGATTAATTAAACTAATAAAAATAAATAATGAAAAGCAAGTAAATAAATGAAAAGAAATCAGTAGTGAGAAGCAGTGTTAACCTAATTACTACTCTTGTTATTATCATGACAAGTTTTCTAGTTAATGTATCCTATCGTTTCGTCTGGGGGTTATATTCATTAGACTCAAATGGTCAAATCGCCTAACCTATCTTACACCTTGTCCTATTCTCACAAACTTTAAATTGCAAGAGTTCATCGGTCGGCGTGAACCTACGAGATGTAAGAGTCTTTAAGTACCTCTACTAACTTGGACTAGTCTAACGGGATGCGGGTATTGGTCACATCTTACATCGCCTCTAACTCCTTTAACCACATCAGATTGGTAGGTGGTCCTATGGTCAATTCGTACGTGCATGGTGATATTTCTACCACCAAGTCACATCCTTATCGGCTATGGGTCTTATGGTCAATTTACCAAGCCTCTAAGGAACTAAGNCACATCTTACATCGCCTCTAACTCCTTTAACCACATCAGATTGGTAGGTGGTCCTATGGTCAATTCGTACGTGCATGGTGATATTTCTACCACCAAGTCACATCCTTATCGGCTATGGGTCTTATGGTCAATTTACCAAGCCTCTAAGGAACTAAGAATCATCTATACTACCAAAGCTAGAGTGTCCCAAGACTCGCCAAGAAAGTATACAAAGAAAACGATAATAAATGCGAGAAAACTAAGTCATTGCAATAACAATTTCATAACAAGGCTAACACCAAGAGGTGTTTAGCCACTCATGTTCATGAATGCAGAAAAACAAGTGTTTGACATAACAAATGTAAACATTGAATTAATACAAATCGAATGAATGAATAAACTTACAATTATGGCGTGAATTCTCCTTTGGAAATGACTTGTATGCTGATAGAACTTCGTTCCCCTTGCTCCCAGAATTTCTCCTAACTTCTGTGTGGTGAAAAGTGAATGAATAAACTCGGAATTAGGGCCGGTATTTATAGGCCCGACTTTGCTACGACGTAGTACTAGGTTTAGCTACGTCGTAGTCTTTGTTAATATCCTCTACGTCGTACCTTGATCAAGTGCTATGGTCGTAGTTTCTTTAGCTGTTACTTCTACGGCGTAGTTGTATTAGAAACTACGTCGTAACTTCTTCTTTGGCCTCGATAGTTCTCTACTGCTTTATTTAGAGATCTACGCCGTAGGTGGAGAGAGACTACTATAACACCCCCATTTTTCGGAATGCAGCGGAATACAACATGGGGTGCTATATATGAGTCACATTGTACAAGTATAGTAAACAACTTTAAAACAAAGTCGTTTTTAAAACTTCCCATTCGATAATTTATCAGAGTTGAGGTCCTAAAAGTTTAACATAAGTTTAGAAATACATAAATTTAAAAGTTTAAGTCATTATCGAATGAAACTTTTATTAAACATGAGCCATCAAGTAGATATCCATTTCTTTGCGCCGACCATCCAAGCTTAAGCCACTTACGGACCTGAGAAAATACATGCTAAAAAGTCATCATAAAGTTGAGTGAATTCAGAGTTTAATAAGTAATCAGTTGAATACAAGATAATTCAGTTTAAAATACGATGGGCTACGTTGTTATACGCCCATAATTAAGTTGACATGTAACAAATACAAGTCGGGAAATAAGATTTATAGCATTGAGCTCATGAAACCGAACCTTAACCTAGATTTAATAATTGCCCCGGTAGGGTAATATTTGCCATTTACCACATATCTCTCAATATTATGTGACCGTTGAAAGATGAGCGCTACTCATTCGGCCAGGCTGGTCAATGCCCAATATGCATATTCATAATACTAGCGTTTCCAACGAAATTAACGGTTCATGATGGGGACTTAATTGGCAAGAAATACTCAATGTCTATAATCATGTAATCGGGTCAAGCATACCAAAAACTACTTGTATTCAGTTTGTAAAACTAGCATGTATCCCCCTCGCGAGGTTTATAAACAATTTAAATAAGTAAAAGCGAGGCTATGAACTCACCGGAAGCAAAGAGAATCGCTAAGGAACAAGTAAATGAAGAAAATAGCCGCGAAAGCTCTACGATGAACCTAAATAGATATACGATTGTCTTAGTTTCTAAAATAATGATGCAATAATATCTATATGTTATATAGGTTATAATCTTAATTATGCTTGGTACATAATATCTAAACAATCATCAAACTTAATTTGGCAATATAAAGTGACTACAAGTGTGAAATATATACTTTTACAAAACTTCAAGTATTAATTCTTTATTAGTTCATAAGTCCAAAATAAGTCCAAAAAGGTTTAAGTTAAGTCAAAAGGTTTAATTTTAGTCTAAAGGTTCAAAATATATTAAGTGGTTCAAAATAAAACTTAAAGGTCCAATTACATAAGTTATTGCTTTTACATGTTTAAATTTTATAAAAGTTGATGGAATTTTTAGTAACTTGTTCACATTCAAAAATTCGCTACTAGCAAACCGTAAGCCCAAAAATTATGTTCTTCATATCCCCGGAAAGGTATTTAAACTTACTAACAGTATTTTTAGGTCCCACTAAATCCAAATTTACGTAACAGTAGTCAAATAATTAATTTATCCTCACTAACCAGTTCTGAATATTTTAACATCACAACAGTTCCACGAAAAATGCGATAGCTAGAGTTCTACAAGTCCAATTAATTCCCCGTTTGCGGCCATGTTTAAGTTAGGTGTTATCTACAACTTTTATGTTTTGAGAAACAATTGGTTATGTCCAGAAAATATGACTTTTATGGGTTACAAATCTGTTACTCAGAATATGACATGTTTCACGAAAACATTTTTAGTTTAATCATCGGGTGTCGTCACGGGATGCACCACCCGGGAAAATGACCACAAGACATAGGCCTACAACCACATATTTTTAGTTTATGTCAAATGTTTACTGATTAGTGCAGTTTATTCCATCTTTGCCCCTGATTCAGAATCACAGTTGCATGTCTAGTCCTTTAGTGTTTTTATTGTGTTCTATGCTATGTACCAAGCCTAACCAAGCATAATAAACTTATATAACATATAAAATACATCAAGAAACATAAAAATTACAGGATTAAAATGAAATATGAGTGGTTGGTTTTCTTACAAAAGTGGAAGAACAAGAAATACTAAAGAACAAAGAACAAGGATCTTCCAAAGTCACCAACAAGAAACCCTTTGTAAACCTTGCAAGAAAACTTTTAAAACCCCATGGATGAACTTGAATTCACAGCCATTAATCCATCTTGGAACCCTTTAAAAACTCTAGAGAACAAAGCCTTTGAAGAATAAAAAAAATCAAGAACCAAAGCTACTACACTTGGACCTTCATTCTTGTACAAAATCTTCAACAAGAATCAATGTGTGATGACAGTGCTTGTGTTTGCTTATGGAACGACTTCAAGGAGTGATCAAGGAGAAAAATGAAGCCTTGGTGATACAAACAAGGTGTTATATGAGTTGGTCTTTCAATTTGAGAGTGCATGCAAGGTTAGTGGACTCCAAGTGTTACTAGATTGCTTCAAATATGGACAACACAACACCACATGGTATCATACCATGTGGTTTCGTTTTTTTTGAGTGGGAGGGGGAGTGTTGTGTGGGTTTTAGTGATTTAATTAGATATTAGATGTGTTGTGTAGTGTATTTTGTTCCCGGTAATTAAAACGTAGAGTTTTTAAGACGCGTAACGTAGTACCGGATAGTGTAAAATTATAAAACTTATAAAAGTGTCATAAGTTTTCAAAAATGAATAATTTTGTTGTTTTAAATACTATATTAATATAACGGGATGTTTAAATGTCGTTAAGACGGAAACCGGGAGTTGAAAACGCGTTTGGTGACACTGGTTGTTGATAAAAAGGATGTAAACTTTAAAAATGACACGACAAGTATCAAACTCACTTGTAAACATGAAAGTAGGTTAATAATGAATAAAATATGTAAAATTATCATAGGCTAGGGTTGGTTCACGTTGTTAAAACTTTAAAATGTAGATTTAAATCGCGTAAGACGTAATGGTGCAAGGTTTACGTAAAATTGGAAAAATTAAATTAGGACGTTTAAAATAGGATTGTAAGGAAACAAAAATGCATAAGAAGTGTAGACTGAACATAGTCTAGTCGCGGTTGGATGAATTGAACGTACACGGATAACTTCTGATGAAGTTAATTATTTAAAATAAAATAGTTGAATAATAAACTATTAGAATAAATGACATGAAATTTTACGAAATGTCACAACTACTCCGTTAAACCCTTTGATGTGTTACTACGTTGTAGTTGTGTCTGGGCTTTTTAGGAATTAATAAATAGTATAATAGTTCAATGTTGTTGTTAGTGCAGTATTGGTTCTTGCTGGCAGGTATGTAGTTCTTGCTGGTAAGGTTTTTACTGTTAGCAGAGTTTTTGTTTCTGCTGTTCGTGTTATTCCTGCGGGTAATAGAATGAGTCAACCCGTATATGTTTAGAATATCTTGTAGAGAAAGAGATATGCTTTAGTTATATTAGGAAGTGATCTTGCATATCTTCTTACACGTTTTGTAATGAATGCCGAATTAGGGTTTCTTGTAGTATAAAAGAAACTCACGGCTATGAACTAAGTCTTAGACAGACATTTTAATAGTAATATAGATCCATAGAGGATCAAGAGTTTATTGTTATTCTTCTTTGTACTCTTGTGTTTATATTCCGCGTAAACATAAGTTTGTTAGAGTCTCTTATATAGTTTGTTTGTGTTTGCATAAGCATTCTATTCATTGTTCACCTAGCTCAAAGATCTATCAAAGGTCTGGACCTACAGGGCTACGTCGTAGTCTTAGTAGGTGAGTGCTACGGCGTAGGTAGATGGTGCCTTTACGCCGTAGTTAGTGCAGAATCCGCATACTTCGATAATTTTCACATTAAACCTTTGAAGTCCGCGTCTTTTCGTTCCTTGGCTCATCTTTGTCCTGAAAACAGAATATAAACAAATAAGAGTATATATCCTAACATATTAACACAAAAGACGAGTAATCTAGGGGGAAATTAACACTAAAATATGGGTATTATTTGATGTTATCAACAACTATCATGGCATCATGATTAGAACATTAGTCAATTGGTCGAGTTTTCATCACATCTGTACTACTATATAAAACATTTGGGAAATGCTATTAATAGAAGGCTTAAAAATTCAGATTCAACACTTACTTATAATAGAAATAATTGTATTAGTTTTGCTATTAAATCAATACAAAGTCTATTAAATCAATACATAAATATGATTAAAAGTTACAACTGAAAATTTAAGTGTCTTAAAGCCCATTTCGTAACAACTAATTTTGTAACAGTCCATTACTCCATTAAAACCATTTTAAAAGCCCATTTCGTAAGAGCCCACCAATACCTAAAAACATATATACACCCACACAAAAACCTAAAAATACAGACCACCAAAAATACACTCTCCAAACTACCACCCACTGACAATCACCATCACTGCCGCTGTCCACCAAATAGCCACCATTGCTCGATGGTTCAGGCTGTTTCGGTGGGCTAGGTGGCTTCGGTTGAGGTTTTTGCTATTGGCTTATGTGGTTTTGATGAAGTGTTTTTGATTTATTACGTGTTTTTACAACAACCGTCGCGCCTCCGAGTTGCTGGAAAAAACTGCATCTGTTGTCGCCCGGGTTATGAGTTCTGTTAGATTTACGAGTTTTTTTTGGTTTGTTAGATCTTTCTTTTTGGCTTGGCCTCGAGTTTGCAGATGTTGTTAAAGAGATGAAAGTTTGGAATCGATGTTGTTGATGCAAAGGTAAAATAAAATACGGATATATGTTGCATGGCTAGGCAATATAAAGCACACTTGAGTGTGAATGCCTTTTATTATATATGTGTCGCCATAGCATGAATACCTCTTATTATTTGCAAAGATCTGAGCTTATTGTTAAATTTGGGTTCTTTTGAGATTTTCTTTACAACGTCAATTATTTAACAAAAGATCTGAGCCTCGATTGTGTTGTACTGGTTTTCGGTATAAGATTTAGGGCAATTTTTCAGATTAACAGTATTAAAATATTATGTCTAAAACACTTATTTATTATGAAATTATGCTTTAAAAACATACAATAATATAACTAATAAAACACACACATACATGTAAAATACAACTAATTAAACAAATGGTACAAATGAGGAAAGCTACTTGTTGATGCAAATAATGTCTAAAAACGTTATTCTTATCTTTCGATATCTCGATGTTTTGATGATGACAAAATGTGAAAACATCTTACGTCAAAATTAACGTACACAAGTTTTTAGTCGATATATCCGACTTCTACGTTAATCACTCTAGATATGAACAAACAAATTTACAACTTGACAAATGATCAAAGAAGTGAATTTGTGTTTTGAGCTTCACATTTTTAGCTTGACAAAACTTTCTTTTCAAAAATACACCTTACATATTATTTTTGAATTATTAAGAAATGTTTTATTTGGAAATTCATTTCAAATTAATTCCCAACAGCTAGTTTTTTTTACCCAAACCAGCTCCAAACTCCCCCAAATAAAATTTCACCACTAAAGACAAAAATTGGAGCGTCTTTGTCTGGCACGGTACTACGGTACCACTAAATTTAGTGGTACCGTGTGACAATTAGTGGTACCGTCCCCCTCAAACGGTCAAATTTTCAGATTCTATAAATACCACTTCACTTCCCATATTTTGGCGATCCTTTTTCACACAAAACTTTCTGAGTTATATACTCCTAACACACTTACATTCCTTTGATCATTAGTTAGTTTTCTTTTGTTTAAAGAGTGATCCTTTCATCCAACCAAAGATCACCTACATTCCTCTACTATTCAAGAGAAGAACACAAAGTATCAAGAAGATACAAAGTGTTAGAGTCTTTGTGTAGTGCACTTACATTACTAGGTGTTAACTTGATTGTATCTTGACATACATCAAGTGTCATAGTATTTTGTTGTTGTCTTGTGTTGCTCATTGTGATCTTGTTGAGATCTTGGAGATCTCTAGTAGCTTGTGTGATTGTGTGTTGATCAAGAGGATCAAGAGTATAGTGTGAGGATCGTGTGGATCGTGTATATTGTGTGAGGATCGTGTAGATCGTGTGATAAGTTAGGATCGTGTGGATCGTGGTAGATTGGTACTAGCTAAGATTAGTACTCGATATCTAGCTTAGTGTCGGAAAATAACGTAAGCGACGTTGTATGGTTTTCTCTGCCTGAAGGAAGCTTTGTTGACATAGTGCTTAGAACTCTCGAGTGTGGTACTCGGGGAGTGGAGTAGGGCGAAGAAGAGCTTCGTGACCGGACCACTATAAATCTCGTTGTCTCAGTTTGATCTTTCCATCTCTTTTCTTTACATACTTATTGGTTGATTATGTTAGCATAGTGTTGTGTTCATATTGGTGTTGATTGCTTTCATCCACTTTTGAATCTAAGTTTTTCACAAATAAATTTTTATAATTTAAAGAAAACGAGTCGGTAAACTATTCTACTCCCCTTCTAGTTTCCCACAATTGGTATCAGAGGCCACGTCAGGCAAGATTTTAAAGTAAACTGTATTTTAAAACTTGAATCGATCAATGGATTTTGACAAATATCAAGAAGGGCAATCTATGCAAAGACCACCACTTTTTGAAACCGATTGTTTTATTTATTGGAAAACAAGATTCGAAACGTATGTGAAATCAAAAGACATTGATCTTTGTCATGTTATTACCGAGGGTGACTTTAAACCTATTGAAAAGGGTCAAATTATTCCTTATGATCAACAAAGTGATAATCTTAAAAGAAAACTAGCCAAAAACGATGAGGCTAAAATGGTAATTTACAATGCTTTGCCGAAAAAGGAATTTGAAAGAATTTTTATGTGCAATACGGCAAAGGAACTTTGGAAAACTTTGTTATTCACTCATCAAGGTAATAATCAAGTCAAAGAGAACAAGATTGATCTTCTTATTCAACAATATGAACAATTTTACATTCCGGAAGATGAAACCATAGATAGTGCTTTTGCTAGATTTAATACTATTATTACTAGTCTTAAAGCTCTTGATGAAGGTTATTCTAGCAAGAACTATGTTAGGAAGTTTCTTAGGGCTCTACATCCCAAATGGAGAGCAAAGGTCACCGCCATTGAATAGTCAAAGAACTTAGCGACATTATCACTTGATGAACTCATAGGAAACTTGAAAGTTCATGAAATGATAATCAAGAAAGACTCCGACATAGTCAAAGGCAAAAGTGAAAGAGTTAAATCTTTAGCATTGAAAGCTAAGAAAGAGTCTAGTGATGAGGAAAGCTCTAATTCTGATAGTGAGGATGAAGAGTATGCACTAGCCATTATAGACTTTAAAAAGTTCTTTAGAAGAAAGGGTAGATTCGTTAGGCAACCTCGTGACGAAAAGAAAACTCTCTCAAAGAACCGAGACGATAAGAAAGGAAAGAATGATAGAAAATGCTTTAGATGTGGAGACCCAAATCACCTCATTGGAGATTGTCCTAAGCTAAGCCACCAAGAAACAACAACCAAAGAGCCTTAGTAGGAGGGTCTTGGAGTGATAGTGATGAAAACGAGGAGAATAAGCCCAATGACGAAACATGTCTTATGGCTCAAGCTTCAAATGAGGTACACTCTGACTCTTCTTACTATAGTGATGATAATTCATCTATAAATGATAACATGCTATATGATGAATATAATAAGTTATGTAAGGTAAGCTCTAAAATTATTACTAGAAACAAAACATTAAAAGCAACATTACACAAACTAGGAAAAGAAATCTTAGAACTAAAATATCAAATAAAAAGTCTTGATAAAAGAAAAGATTGGGATGTTAGTTGTGAGACATGTCATGATCTTGGAATAGAGANCAAATGAGGTACACTCTGACTCTTCTTACTATAGTGATGATAATTCATCTATAAATGATAACATGCTATATGATGAATATAATAAGTTATGTAAGGTAAGCTCTAAAATTATTACTAGAAACAAAACATTAAAAGCAACATTACACAAACTAGGAAAAGAAATCTTAGAACTAAAATATCAAATAAAAAGTCTTGATAAAAGAAAAGATTGGGATGTTAGTTGTGAGACATGTCATGATCTTGGAATAGAGAATTTACAACTTAGGAAAAATGCATTAAAAATCATTAAGTTTGAAAAAGAAGCTAAAACGCCCGACAACAAGTTAACTGAAACAAGATATAGTAAGCATGTCAATACAGATATAAGTGCTAATGAAGCTTCAACAAGTGGAACAAAACAAGCAAGGTTTTGTAAGCCTTCGAGTTCTGTCGAAACAGTGGACGGCACCACTAAAGGTACAGACGGCACCACTAAAATTAGTGGTACCGTGGAACCGTGTGGTGCAAAAGACATAACAAAATTGAATGTAATAAATAATTTAAGTCCTAAACTAAAACACAAAGTGGTTAACATAGCTGAAGTACCTTTGGTTAATAAAAAGGAATCCAAAAGTATATATAAACCATTGTCAACACCCGGACTTGGTTTTGTAAAACCAAACCTTAGATCAAAGACTCCTCCACTTAGAAAAGGAAATTTGCCTAAACCTCGGTCAAGGACTCCTCAACCAAGAAGTAACTTTAGAAGACAAAGTTATTCAAATAATCCGACAACTTGGAATAACTTTCAACGACAAAGTTACTTGCCCTGAGAAATTTGTTTAACACTAACAACTTTGGACCCATGAGATATTGGGGACCAAATGTTTGAGTTTCTATCCTATTCAATAGATTTGCTTGGGAATCGACTTGGAGCCGAATGAATGGGTCAAAGATAGTGGATGCACTCATCACATGACGGGCAATCGAAGTCTATTCTCTTCATACAAAGCTTACAATGGAGGTAACGTTACTTTTGGTAGCAAAATTAAGTGCAACATCATTTGCAAAGGTACGATTACTCAAGACTCCCTTACTATTAAAAATGTTGAGCATGTAGATAACCTAGGATTCAATTTGCTTAGTATAATGGTTGACAATAAGTGTAGAGTAATCTTCTCGGAAGAAGGTAGTGAGATAACTAAGTATGGCAAGACCATAGGCAAGGGAGTTAGGAAAAATGGCCTATTCGTTATGAAGATAGGAAATACACCTCAAGATAAAATTTGCCTAGCAACTATAGATGACCATTCCACTTTATGGAATAGGAGACTAGGTCATGCCAATATGTGTTTGATACAATCATTGGCATCAAAAGAATTAGTTAGAAATCTTCCTAAGCTTAAGTTCGATAAACATTTTTGTGATGCTTGCAAAGTTGGTAAACAAGCTCACTCAAGTCACAAGGCCAAGAATATGGTCTCTACCACTAGATGCCTAGAACTCCTTCACATGGACTTATTCGGTCCATCTGCCGTACGAAGCTACGGAGGAAATTACTACACGTTAGTAATAGTAGATGATTACTCTAGGTACACTTGGACTAGATTTCTTAAGAATAAGACACAAGCTTTCAAAGAATTTGAAATCTTTAGTGAAAAGGTTCAAAATCAATTAGATTGCAAGATAGTGTCAATAAGGACGGATCATGGTTGGGAATTTGACAATTAAGTGCAATTCGGAGTTTATTGTGATGCTAATGGTATTACTCACAATTTCTCAGCTCCACGCACTCCACAATCAAATGGGGTAGTTGAGCAGAAAAATTGTACTCTACAAGAGACGAGTAGAACAATGCTCAACGAACAATCTGATAAGATCGTTGTAGCTCTTAGACTAGGTCTAATATTATGTCTAGGAACACATAATAATGAAGGCGGAATATTCAAACATAGAATCAACATTATTATGAACAAGGTTTTGCATTCATAATCTTTAACATACAAACATCTACAGCCCCAATTCTACTTGATCAAGGTAGAACATGTTACACACCTTGTAACAGGGATCAAGGACTCGACCTTGAGGCTGACTAACCAACTAAACAACTAAACCCTAGGTGTTTTCCCAAATCCCTACGCCTAGGTTCCCACACACACACACCTTTGGTGTTTACATCTTGTACGTACAATAAACTAATGACCCATGTCCTCTTTATATACTAGAGGATTAGGTTTTACAAATTACTACGAAGGACTAATAAATAAAACTTCTTTTGCAAGCAAGTCCTTCTCCATCATTTGTAGAATTCCTTCTTGTCACTTCAAGCCCTTCATGTTTCATTCTTCTTGTTTTGTATCATAAAATCAATAATAGACCCAACAATCTTCCCCTATTTGATGATGACAAAACAAACACCTTCTTGTACGAACTTCCCTAGACGAAGTAGAAAAGTTGAGATAATTAAATCTCGCCATGAATGAAACAATCTTGTCTTCCCCTTAAGCCATGCCATGCCACTCTAACATCTCTTCCCCTTTTTGTTATCAACAAATAGGGAACATATGCAAATAATGATCTTGACCACCACGAACCAATACCACACTTCTAATCAAAGCCTTCCAATGTTTCAAATTGCCCTCCATGAAGAACACCAAAATGCTTCCGAAAAATGAATCCAAAACAATAGAAACTCCAACTAGTAGTAGTAGTAATGATCAACAATTGTAAAAATCAAACACTTCCCCTTGTGTGGTGCATGAACATCAAATGATTAAATACATCATTAGATACTTTCCCTGAAATCAATGTGCTAACCATCTTCATGATTCTTCAAATCTGTAAGCTCCTTGTAATGATTACTGATGAAGAAAACTGAGTATAACGAATTTGATGAAGAAGTGGAATTTCCCAAACTTGTGTCTTAAATCTTGTACTATCCACGGAACTCCATACTTATACGAAACCATAAATATAAGTAGACCGCAATCCCTTGACAAAATCCTCAACTAATATGAGACACTGAGCACTACAATGTAACTCCTTTAAGTGATAGCCAATGTGTGCATAGAGCATCATAAGAAAAATCACACATTGCTAGATTCATCAAGCTATATGATAAGAACACAAACCTGTGAAACTCAACTACAACATCAAATAAATGATAATCAATCTTCTTCGTAATCATTTAATCCAATAAGAACCAAATACGAGCCTTTTAAAACCTTTAAGAACAAAACTTATTCCTCTGTGTGTGTACCAAATAACCTTCTGTGTGTGTAATCCAAAACCAATCAAACTCATAGATACTTCCCCTTACTGCTCGTAAACCATGCATATATATTGAACTATAAAGCTCTTTACGTGTCTCCCTAAATCATTCAAACACGGTAGTACTTTGAATATAACAGTACTTTGAACAGAACAGTACGTTGGAGAGAGCAGTACGTTGAAAACGTGAAGCAGTACTTTGAAAAATATACGCAGCTGATGCGTGGTTTTGTGACCTTACAATAGGTTTTACCTCTCGAGGGATCTCAAGAGGCTTACAACCCCACCAGGCAGTGTACCTGACCGATGTAGTATAGGATAGTGGTAAGTACGGGGGATTGATCGTTCTCTCACAGGGAATAGTGTTCGTTAGGATAGAAAAGCTACTCTAATAGGTCTAAAGGTGGAAGGAAGATTCTTTTTGTATTTTTATATTTTTATGAAAGCAATTAAAATCTCGGTTTTTAGAGGAAGGGCGGAATTAGTTGTTAGTCAACTAACCCAAGTTTACTACTTTTGCAAATTAAAATAAATATCTAAACTATTGTTATGAAATGATATAATATACAGTTATGAAAGAGTTTAGAAGCCATTGTAATCACATACAATGTCGGATAAATAAGAGAGACCATTGTAATCACATACAATGTCGGATAAATAAGAGAGACCATTGTAATCACATACAATGTCTAAGAAATACCATCGTGTAACTCACAATGTTTAGAAGAGTTTAGTATTCACATAGAGAAACTCCGTTAAAAAAAATAGGATGCTTTCGAAGATGTGTATAAATTTCCGGATGGAAATTTACAATGAACATGAATTGAATAGCATAAAATACCACTAGAAAGTTTAGTGCACAAAGTTTATATATATAAGATTGATACTTTCGCAGATTATCGGATGAGTTAAGAAATAATTATAGTGCTACTATAATTATCCTTAATATGATTAAGATATACTTGAGGGAGTAATAGAAAATTCAGGAGTAGGCGCGCATAGATATCGGACAAGATGATGGCAGCTCATGATTTTGAAAAATAAATTATTATAGTCTAGGTTTTTAAAACAAAAAGACCTAGTTCACTATAATTTGTGCTCTGGTACCAATCTATAACACCCCCATTTTTCGGAATGCAGCGGAATACAACATGGGGTGCTATATATGAGTCACATTGTACAAGTATAGTAAACAACTTTAAAACAAAGTCGTTTTTAAAACTTCCCATTCGATAATTTATTAGAGTTGAGGTCCTAAAAGTTTAACATAAGTTTAGAAATACATAAATTTAAAAGTTTAAGTCATTATCGAATGAAACTTTTATTAAACATGAGCCATCAAGTAGATATCCATTTCTTTGCGCCGACCATCCAAGCTTAAGCCACTTACGGACCTGAGAAAATACATGCTAAAAAGTCAACATAAAGTTGAGTGAATTCATAGAGTTTAATAAGTAATCAGTTGAATACAAGATAATTCAGTTTAAAATACGATGGGCTACGTTGTTATACGCCCATAATTAAGTTGACATGTAACAAATACAAGTCGGGAAATAAGATTTATAGCATTGAGCTCATGAAACCGAACCTTAACCTAGATTTAATAATTGCCCCGGTAGGGTAATATTTGCTATTTACCACATATCTCTCAATATTATGTGACCGTTGAAAGATGAGCGCTACTCATTCGGCCAGGCTGTTCAATGCCCAATATGCATATTCATAATACTAGCGTTT
>LBNU01001029.1:15055-39951 GCA_014162995.1 Artemisia annua | reverse complement strand
ATATTTGACGTTTTTCGAGGTACCAGAGTTAATTAGAAATAATGTTTTAAATGGTTTAACCCATAGTGATGATCTATTTTAATTATGAAAATATTTATTAGTAGATGATGGTTTTCATACTTCACATTATTATAGAATGCTTTCGTTCTAGTTATATGTTTTTGATAGTTTTAAGTGATTAGTTCCTAATAAAAGTGAAAGTGACTTTTTAAATTCTAGCATTTCAGGGAAAACAAATAGTGGACTACAGAAATGTAGATTTGACACGTATATAGTCGTAGTGAAAGAATTGGAATGTTTCGGTAACTTTCTACGAAGTTGGTTTATTAGAAATGGAATAGTTATTAAATAAACTATTATTTAAATTATAAGACATGAATTTTTGAGAAATGTCACAACTATTGATCAAATAAATTGGATGATAAAATGTGACATGTTAGTGATATGATTTGTTAGTAAAATAAAATTGTCACTAGTAATGTAACGATAGGGGTGAGCAATCCCGACCGACACCCGACTCCCGTCCCGATCCCGACACCCGACTCCTTTCCCGATACCGATCCGACTGTAATCGGGTCGGGATTCGGTTTGCGTTTTCCTGGTAATCGGGATTTGGGACGGTCCCGAGAAAACACAGCCAAAATCAAGAATCGGGACGATTCGGGACCATTATCGGGATTCGGGACGAGTCGGGACCATTATCGGGTCGGGAGTCGGTTTGGGTTTTTCCCCGTTGTCGGTATCGGGATTAGTCGGGACGGGTCGGAATTCGTCCCGATGTTCACCCCTAACGATGTCTAAAATAGTCGACCGTCAAGATGCCTAAACATTTCACCTTTTATATATATCACTTATTTAGCAAAATTACTCAAGGTGTTGCGTTGTATCATGTATTTATGTATATTCACAAAATGACTTTCACAAACATATACGGAGTAAATACAAATCAAAATGCATTTCGTTTGAAAGTTGATCTACACATACTATTTATTTATTTGCACATTTTATTGTATAAACACACAAAGACAAAGCAAGTTGTGAATTTAATACAACTAATTAAAGCATTGGAATGATATGACCAATAAAAAACAAAAATATGCAAATCCAATGCTCATTCCATTTAGCTATTTCTAGTAGCACATGACACATGAAATCAACAAAAACGTTTTGTTTGTCCATTTTTAAATTATTTTGGTTACGTGTGGAACAAATATTTTGAGTTGCGGCCGACAATTGAAGTAGCAGCTATTTGAATCCCCCACGGCCCCACATATGTCGACACCCACCCACCTACTCTCCCATACTCCGACACATATAAAAGCACATAAAAAGAAACCTCAAACCATCTCATAAAAAAACATCAAAGCAAACACAAGTCAGAACCACTTCAGAGAAAGTACCTTGCTTGAAACTAAAAGGTGGCGGCTCTTGTTCAACACTGATTGATTTTAAGGTTTTTTTCTTACCTTCATTTTACTCTTTCTGTCAGTTATGTTTCTTCGTTTTACGATCATGAGCTAACGTTAGGCTGTCATAAGGCAGTTAAGTGATTTGCTTTGACATTATGAATTTATAAATCATGTGAAGCTGTTATTGGTTTTTTTATCTGTATTTGAGAGGAATTGATGTCTTATTTTAGTACTTTTGTTGGGTCGTGTTTTTCCGGGGGTTTCATTGCTTTTTGTTAAAAACAGCGTCGACGGATTGTTACTGGCGATCTGTTAATTTTTTATTGGTTTTTGAAGATTGCGGGTGGGTTTTCTAGGATTTCCGGCGGCGGTGGTGGTTTGGACTGGTGTTCGGGTTTTATGGGTGGTGGCGATTTGTCAAAAATTTTGTAGTTTTTAAATTAAATGGTTGCTGACGATCTAAGGCTTTTGGTCTAGTAGTATAAAAGTCACCCATCAATCAAGAGGCAGTCGGTTCAAGTCTTGTTGGAACATTGGTGAGATTGTGTGAGATATATATATGGTAACCTCTTGGCTTAACGGTATGTGAGTGAGGTTGTGGGTTCAAGTCTCATGGGAGACATGTGAGATAGGTGGTGTAGGTTATAAAGAATTGCCGTTCTAAAAATAAATTGACCTTCTAATTTTTATTTTTATTTTTTGTCACTGACGCCTAACGGTTTTCTAGTTATAGTGGGTAAGAGAAAAGGGAGAGTTTGTGGTCTAATAGAGAGGTCTGAGGGTGACGTGTTATATCATATTTTTTATTTAGTGAGGGAAGGGGATTCATAGAGTTTCTGGTTAAAGTAAGGTTATAAATTTTTATGATTTAGTATTAGTTTCATTAACAAGAAAATAAGATTCCGGTGGTTTCAGTTGTAGTTGATAAATCATGATTCGAATAGTTCTGACGGCCATTTTCATCAGACCTACTTTTTCTTGCTCTGGAACTAGAAACAAGCTTGCAGATCATAGGATATTTCTAAAAAGTACTCTTTTTCCCCATTTAGTTAATGTTCATAAATTTGTTGACAATTGTTTAGCTGATAGATAATTTTGAAATAATATTTCTCTAGCCCTTGGATTATTTGGATAGATTTGTCCTAGAAAGATCATGTGCTTGCGTAGTTGCGTTGCCTAGACCAACTGCTAGTTTATCAACATCTTCCGTTTTTATGCTCTGGTTCTCATTTTGGGCATTTGATTTTGTTTGGTGTAGTTGGGCTTTCAATTTTAGGCATTAATGGACTTTTGTTTTATCTGCTGTAATTGCCGAAGTTAGGCTTTCAATATGAGGATCCTGGAGCTATGATACAATAAGTTAACTAGCGCTGTCGCACCCCCAGGTATGGATTTCAATTTCCATGTTCTATGCATCTTGTTTAATTTTGTTTCTTTATGGATATAATTTTTCTTGTTTATGGATCTGATCTGCTTGTTTGTTGACATGTTTTTGCTTTTCTTTATGTACAAGTACTTAGTAAGTTACTAACTTGTCTTTTTTCACAAAACACATTTTTGGCTTAACAAAAGCACTTTTGACATGATCTCAGTTTCACTTTAGAAAACTTTGTATACACTAATTTCTTACCTATTATCAAACGCTAGACGAGTACCCGCGTATAACACCATAAATTTTTAGCGAAAATATAGTGGGAAATATAAAGATATTTATTAATATGAAGTGTCTTTTTCTAGTTCTTATTTAATAGGTTTTAAACAAAAACAAGTATAGATTCGGTCACAGAACAGATTGCTTTGATTTATTACTTTTGCATCATTCTATCTCTATGGACTATGGTGGATGTCACATTCAATACCATAATTGAGTTTTGTCATTTTGACTAACAAAGTTGAAAATACTATTCTTTGTTCAATAACTCTACCAAATACACACATCTTTAGATTTGATGAGATTTTGAAATGGACAGGTCGTACACTCGTAATCGTTGCTTTATAAAGAGAGTGATACCAAGTACGGACGACAAATGTCGCTCTCCACAATTTCATTGTTTACATAAATAGACCTATTTAGAAAAAGAAAAAAAAAATGTTCATTTGAACTTACATGTAAAGTTTTTGTTTGATGCAACATAAGTATAAATTTTTCTGAAGGATATTGGAATCATTTTTTAGGTATGGATATCCTAACCCATAGTGGAATATGGGAAGCCAAAAGTTTAGGATGACCAAGTCAGGTTTCGAACTTTTTCTAACATATACCTAAAATCATGACACACCAAGACAACCCCAAAAGGCAAAAAGAAAACGAGGTATACTATTTACATATATTCCTTTGAGGTTTGTTTGAAAGTGTCTTAAGAGCATATGATAATTGTTAAGAAGTTAATTCTTGTAATAAGGTTTTATTTTTATTTTGTGACTAATGGTATGTTCTGTCCAGTTATATCTAATCTAAGAATCATTTTTCAAAAAATTAATTTCAGACAAAACAAAAACAAATTGGAAAATAAAATCTAGCTAACATTTATAAATGAAAGTTTAGAGATGTGGAAAAGTAGAAAAAAGTTCTTTTCTTCAAATGAAATTTATTAATGGTTTACTTTAGAAGAAGACAGGTGGGTTTTCCTCTTCTTATAATAGTTCTAGNGGATATCCTAACCCATAGTGGAATATGGGAAGCCAAAAGTTTAGGATGACCAAGTCAGGTTTCGAACTTTTTCTAACATATACCTAAAATCATGACACACCAAGACAACCCCAAAAGGCAAAAAGAAAACGAGGTATACTATTTACATATATTCCTTTGAGGTTTGTTTGAAAGTGTCTTAAGAGCATATGATAATTGTTAAGAAGTTAATTCTTGTAATAAGGTTTTATTTTTATTTTGTGACTAATGGTATGTTCTGTCCAGTTATATCTAATCTAAGAATCATTTTTCAAAAAATTAATTTCAGACAAAACAAAAACAAATTGGAAAATAAAATCTAGCTAACATTTATAAATGAAAGTTTAGAGATGTGGAAAAGTAGAAAAAAGTTCTTTTCTTCAAATGAAATTTATTAATGGTTTACTTTAGAAGAAGACAGGTGGGTTTTCCTCTTCTTATAATAGTTCTAGTCAAATATTTCATTATTTAAATCATAAAGTGAAATGGGAAAGGGAAAGATACTGCTTTTTTATGCGCTAGTACACCAATGCTACATTGATAAAGAAACGGGACATTTTGTCCAAATTATATATCCCTATCATGTCTCGCTATAAAAACTTATTTAATTATGGGGTGTTTAATTTCGACTTAATTGACTTAATATGAAAAAAAAACTGAATTAAGTCATGTAAAAACTGTTTGTTTGTGACTTAATGAAGAAAGATGACTGAAAATATTAAGTAATAAAACTGAGGTTGTCTGCATTAAGTCATCTCTTAAATAAACATGACTTAATAACAAAAATTACTCCAATTATTAAACCTGATTTTAATTCTATGCTCTGATATCTTGAATAAAACAGAACATTGTTAAGTTTGCTGATATCTAATTCTAACTTTAAAAGCTTAAGATTCGTTCGTATTGTACATGTGTATGGCGAAAGAGGTGGTCAGTAATATTAGAAACATGTGTAGAGCATTGTTGTGGGGTGGTGGCAAAGTCATACGCGTTCTCTCTCTTAATTGCTTGCATTATGCATGTTTGGTTTTACTTGTATATTAGCTTGTATGTTTGTATTTCTCTACATTTTTTGTGTTAGAATTGTGTGTTTTAGGTGTGGAATTATTGCTATTAGATCATCCATTGTTTGTCATTTATTTATATCAAGTGTTCTACTTTTCAATATGACTCACAAGCTTTAAAAAGTTATCTTTCAAATAGTTACTCCATAGGCGGCTATTTTTCCATCAACCTCACTTTGAAACTGGCAAATCTCTCTTTCATTCAGTACTAATTGTTTATTCAGTTTTGTCAAACAGGTTCTTACTGGCACTGAACATATAGAAATCAAGAAGGTACAATCTTTCCAATTTAAATGGACTTGAAGCGACCTGTCATGCCAGTTAAATCTGCAAATGCATGCAAACTACCATGTCCAAGTTTGGGTTTGGGATCTGGTTCTGGTTTGTATGGGAATCATATAACCAAATCGATGTGGAATATCTCTTTCGAAAATGCAGTTCCATTGTCTGGCGATGAGAGGT
The DNA here is from genome assembly GCA_014162995.1 of Artemisia annua. Classification (NCBI taxonomy): domain Eukaryota; kingdom Viridiplantae; phylum Streptophyta; class Magnoliopsida; order Asterales; family Asteraceae; genus Artemisia; species Artemisia annua. The sequence goes on along the minus strand of LBNU01001029.1, from coordinate 34,348 downwards.
ACTTGTATCCACTATGGGTTTCTGGAAAAGAAGAGACAGAGAAGAAATTCCATCAGTCAGATCCATCTCATTCCAAAACCACAGGTATGTATTTCTTTATGTATGTTCTCTATAGAAGGAGTTTGTCAGAGTGTCATTTTGCATATACAGGAGTTTGGTGACTTATCATTCTTGCAAGGTAATACTTTGTACATGATCGAAGATCATTGACCTAGCTATTCCACTTTGAAATATCTTTTTTGTTCTGATCAAATGGTCACATTCGTACCACTTTTCTTGAATTATCAAATGTCGTATGTTATAATGTAGTGATACATTCAAGGTTTATCTTCCAAAACATCTAATTAAACTTGAAATATAAAACTATAGGTTTCCAGCTGGGGGCAGACGGTGTCAACCCGCATAATCAGAATATATCGGACAAGATAAGAAATGCACTAAAGCTACTGGCTTTTCGCGAGATACATGTTTTAGTTCAGTTTTGGTCGCTTCTTGTCATTGGGAAAGACCAGTTACTTAAAACTCTAGATCAACCATTTGGTCTTGGTGTACTTGATGAAGTACTTTATTCATATAAGGAGGACTCTGAGCACTACTCTTTGGTTGTGGATAACAATCAGGAAAACCAAAAATACCTCAGTCCACCTGCTCGAGTATTTTTGCGACGATCGCCAGAGTGGACTTTTGATATAACTAGTTACTTGCCAAAAGAATTTCCACAACAAGACTTAGCGACACGTTGCAAATTCCATGGATATTTGGCTTTACCAGTCTTCGATTCGACTACAGGGCTATGCGTTGGTGTGATTGAAGTACTTTTGGGGTCATCAAACTATAAGAGTTTTGCTTATGAGGTTCAACAAATTCACAAGGCGCTAAAGGTTTCTTCTTACTAATCCCTATCATTCCTAGACACACTTGTATTTCTGTTTTCGCTGTTTTTGTGGTTTTGGGAGTTTTATAAGTGATTTTTCGGTTAAGCAGTAAATAACATTAATACTCTAATTGTCTCGTATTTTGGTACAGATATATATGCTGTATCATTCTCTTTATGATCTCCCACAGTCTTCCTTTGTTTATCTATCAGTTAGGTTTCCCTTAACTCCATTTGGCTTTCTCTTTTAGCCATGTTAGGATTTTTGACTTTGTTTACAGAAGTAGAAAATAATAACTAATACTATGCTTTGGAGAAAACACTATGGCTAAAATGGTTGTCAGGTCAAATAATAACTAATTCCAGCTCACGCCATAACCTTTATTTTTATTTTTTGTTTTTTGTGTTTTAGTGGGGTATACGTCGACCCATGGCACCAGTTTTACTCCATGGCACCACTTTTGTATCAGGGAGTTTTGGTGCCATGGGCAAAAAGTGCTGAGTTGGCACCACTTTTGCCCATCGCACCACCCCACGGCACCAACTGTACCTAGCGTAAGGATGCCCTAGATTTAAGACTCTCCCGTAGAAGATTAGTATTACCACATTTTTATTGAATCATGTTTTGAGTTGTATTCTATCTTTACACATCCTTGCATTGGCTTGTCATTTTCAAATTGTTAACTTGCAGATGCAGACGCAGAATCTGACATGCCCACAAGCATTTGATAATCATGCTACAAATTTTATCACTCAGGTTTGGTATTTTGGCAAATGTTCTCTTTTTTTTTTTTTTTTTTTCCCTTTCTCTTGAATTCTTATGTGGGGGATGTTTTTTATATACAGGTCCCCAATGAATGGCGGGACAATGAGTTGGATAAAATCTTTGGCATTCTGAAAAGTATGTGCGTAATCTACGATTTACCTCTTGCTCAGACATGGGCTGTATCCCCATCCACTAATGTTGTTTCCCATGAGAAAGTTCTTCAGAAGTGTTGTAGTAGTTTCGACACTAAATGCATTGGGAAAATCTGTATTTCCACAGCTGATCTACCATTTCATGTTCGAGACTTGCGCAAATGGAAATTCAGGGAAGAAAGTGTAAAGCAACACCTGGGCAAGTCAGAAGGGATTGTTGGGAGAGCATTAACATCCCGTGGTTCATATTTTTGTGCAGATGTAACCCAACTCAATAAAGAGGAGTTCCCTTTGGTCCACTATGCACGCGAGGATAACTTAACTAGCTGTGTTGCAATATATGTGCAGAGTGATAAAGGAGATGCTGAGTATGTTTTAGAGTTTTTTCTACCTTCCGGTATGGAAAATGGTAGATTTGTTCAAGAAGTGGCGGAAGCACTGAAGCTGAAATTTGATGTCGATTCTCGATTTGTGCTTAATGGCTTTTTGCTTAGGGATTGGTCAGGTAAAACATTGAACCTAAAACTATTCAAACATCCTCGAATCAGATGGCTAACAATATCACTTTTCATGCTGTTTTTTCACATTCAGAGTCAACTGTGACGGAAGTTTCAGACCAAGGGTCCTCCACCAATTTGAATATGCGGAAAAGGCGTGCTGCTACGTGTAATGATGATGAAGAGACAAGCAGCCCTTTGAAAAAGCTTAAAAAAGACTTTGATCTGGGACCATCAGTTCCCGTCAAGGTAACTTTTGGACAGTCGACTATAAACTTCCGGCTCCTTATTCCATTGGGATTGTTGGATCTGGAAAAGGAGATAGCACAAAGGTTGAACTTAGAGGGTAAAAGGCCTCGTCTAAAATACAAGGATGAAGATGATGATTTGATACTCATTTGTAATGATGCCGATGTGTCATCTGCTTTTAAAGCTTCCGGCAGCTGTAGAACTATTAGCTTAATCTGTGCAACAGATTTTGTTAGACCTTAATGTTATAGAAGCAAATGTTAAGGGTAGTTTAGTGTGTATATATATATATATATATATATATATATATATGTATTATGTATTTTATGTAAAGTCTGTAAACCCAAGACAATATTGCGTTGGGTCATAAATAACTGTATAAATAGGTCTAAGAGTCTGTAAACAAATCAATCAATACAATTCAATCAGTTAGTTACATATTCGATTATTCATATCAGTTTATGCAATCTTTGTTTACTTTCTGTCGGATAGTTTCTGTCCCAAGTTGCTATTCCAAACGCACCATACAGAAGGCAAAACCAGATTGGATCGAAGGCAAAACATCAACAATTGGCATAAGAGTGAGAACGATTCCGGGAATCAATCAAGTAAGAAGGAAAGAAGAAAGAAGGATACCTGTTCGTTGAAGATATCGAACACATAAACGGTTGTAACTGCAAAATCGATTGGAGAAGTAAGAACGGAGGAACTATTTTTTCTTCTGGTCATACCATTGATCAATTGAAGGAAAAGGAAACAATTAGCTGTTATCAATCGATCAGAAGGAAGAAGAAGACAACGCCTGTGATTTGATCAAGGATCCAGAAATCGAACATCACAGAACGAACAAGCAAGTAAGCACACATCAGGAAGCAAATCGAAAGGAACCATTGTGTTTTTCAATCGGAAGCATAAATCAAGTTTTGGGTATCTAGAGGTACGGCTCTGAATTGAGAAAGAAGGGTCTGAACACTGAAAATTGAGGAAGAAGGGTCAGAAAAGTCATAAACCTTTTTTCTTTTAAGTATTTCTTTTCAATTTAATATATAAAATTGATTAGAAATTAGCAAGATAGAATCCCAAATTGATCAAGGTTTGTCAGAAATTTGGAAGATAGTAAGAAAGTAAGAATAAAGTTTTGATATTTTTCTATTTAGGGAGACAAAATCAGTTATTTCAAATTAGAAAAACACAAAACTAGTAAGAAGTTAGAAACCGAACCCTTGTGGGTCATATAGTAAGAAGTAAGAAAGAAACCTATTGTTTTCAAAACTCTAGCGTTTCAAAGTAAGTAAGTAAGTAAGTGAAACTTTAACGTTTCAAAGTAAGTAAGTAAGAGAAACCGTAGTGTTTCACCCCGTAAGAGAATCCTTAGTGTTTCACCCCGTAAGAGAAACCGTAGTGTTTCACCCCGTAAGAGAAACCTCAGTGTTTCACCCGTAAGAGAAACCTCAGTGTTTCGACCAGTAAGAGAAACCTCAGTGTTTCAAAGCAAGTAAGAAAGTACGCAAGTAAGAAAGCAACAAAGCATGAAGATAGGAGATACATCTACACCAACTCGTAAGCAAAATATAGCACTTCAATGTCCAAAACTGAATGAATCAAACTACACCACTTGGGCAATTATGATGGAAACAATCTTAAAGGCATATGGTCTTTGGGAAACGCTTGAAGATACAGAAAAAGTAGATGAAAGAAAGATGCATATAAAAAAAGCAATGATCCTCACAACATTGCTGGAAGATATTCTAATGCAAGCTGCACAGTACGAGACTGCGAAGGAAGTATGGGAATCAATTAAGGTACGATATATTGGAGCAGACCGAGTTTAGAAAGCACGCCTACAAACTTCAAGGAGCGAATTGGAAACTTTGAAAATGAAAAAAAACGAAACTGTAAGCGACATTGCCGGAAAATTGGGAAGCATAAGAGGCAAATTTAAAAATCTTGGTTCAACTCTTAAAGACAAAACACTCGTCAGAAAATTACTAAACTCCGTTCCAAAGAAGTTTCTACCGATCATGGCATCTATCGAACAATATTCCGAGATTGATAAAATGTCATTTGAAGAAGCAATGGGAAGAATAATAACTTTTGAAGAACGCCTCAAAAGTCAAGACGAACATGAAGAAAATTATCAAACAAACTTTTGATGGCCAAGGAAGAGGAAGAAACTTTAACAAAGTAGGAAAAGGACGAGAAAGAGATACAAGGCAAGGAGAACAAAGCAAGAATAAAATGAGATGCTATGAATGTGGTGACTTAGGTCATTTTGCACGCGAATGCACCAAATGGAAGAAGAAAGAGAAGGAGATACAAGCACTCTCATTTATGAAACTTGTGGAAAACTAGAAGGGGGGGGGGTTGAATAGTTTTACGTCCGTTTTAAAATTTATGAAAACAATTTTGTTTTAAAAACTTCGATTCTAGTTTATGTGAATTCAATACTTGCACTATATGAACAATTATATAGTTACTAACTAACTAAGCAAATATAGTATAAGTAAATAAGTAATGAAAGTAAAGAGTTAGAAAGATCAAACCACAACACAAGAATTTATAGTGGTTCGGCTACAAGGTCACNGGCTGTATCCCCATCCACTAATGTTGTTTCCCATGAGAAAGTTCTTCAGAAGTGTTGTAGTAGTTTTGACACTAAATGCATTGGGAAAATCTGTATTTCCACAGCTGATCTACCATTTCATGTTCGAGACTTGAGCAAATGGGAATTCAGGAAAAAAAGTGTAAAGGAACACCTGGACAAATCAGAAGGGATTGTTGGGAGAGCATTAGCTTCCCGTGGTTCATATTTTTGTGCAGATGTAACCCAACTCAATGAAAAGGAGTTCCCTTTGGTCCACTATGCACGCCAGGATAACTTAACTAGCTGTGTTGCAATATATGTGCAGAGTGATAAAGGAGACGCTGAGTATGTTTTAGAGTTTTTTCTACCTTCGGGTATGGAAAATGGTAGATTTTTTCAAGTAGTGGTTGAAGAACTGAAGCTGAAATTTGTACTTATTGGCACATTACTTAGGGATTGGTCAGGTAAAACATTGAACCTAAAACTATTCAAACATCCTCGAATCAGATGGCTAACAATACCACTTTTCATGCTGTTTTTTCAGATTCAGAGTCAACTGTGACAGAAGTTTCAGACCAAGGGTCCTCCACCAATGTGCATATGCGGAAAAAGCGTGCTGCTACGTGTAATGATGATGAAGAGACAAGCAGCCCTTTGAAAAAGCTTAAAAAAGACTTTGATCTGGGACCATCAGTTCCCGTCAAGGTAACTTTTGGACAGTCGACTATAAACTTCCGGCTCCTTATTCCATTGGGATTGTTGGATCTGGAAAAGGAGATAGCACAAAGGTTGAACTTAGAGGGTAAAAGGCCTCGTCTAAAATACAAGGATGAAGATGATGATTTGATACTCATTTGTAATGATGCCGATGTGTCATCTGCTTTTAAAGCTTCCGGCAGCTGTAGAACTATTAGCTTAATCTGTGCAACAGATTTTGTTAGACCTTAATGTTATAGAAGCAAATGTTAAGGGTAGTTTAGTGTGTATATATATATATATATATATATATATATATGTGTGTGTGTGTGTGTGTGTGTGTGTGTGTGTGTGTGTGTGTGTGTGTGTGTATATGTATTACTCCGTATGTATTTTATGTAAAGTCTGTAAACCCAAGACAATATTGCGTTGGGTCATAAATAACTGTATAAACCGTTTTATAATAGGTATAACGTTTACTTTAGAAGAATCGACATGTCTCTTTGTGAAGGCACCGATTCATTATGTATAAATAGGTCTAAGAGTCTGTAAACAAATCAATCAATACAATTCAATCAGTTAGTTACATATTCGATTATTCATATCAGTTTATGCAATCTTTGTTTACTTTATGTCGCATAGTTTCTGTCCCAAGTTGCTATTCCAAACGCACCATACAGAAGGCAAAACCAGATTGGATCGAAGGCAAAACATCAACAGATTTTGACAGTTAATGGGTCGTATCCTTGATTATAATAGGTGAGTTAGTCAGTACATTTTAATTTTGGTTATTTGCCAGGATTTTCTGTATTCTGGCTTATCAACTTCCCATCTTTTTGTTTATGGTTTTCACTGTATGTTTGGCATATGTAGGCTATGTTTGGCGCAAAGCTTTTTGGAGCTTTTTGGGGCGATGGGCAGTGAGCAATGAGCTTTTTGATTTTTATTGTTCATTTGGCATGAGAGCGGCGAGCTTTGCTATTTTCTANCATTTTAATTTTGGTTATTTGCCAGGATTTTCTGTATTCTGGCTTATCAACTTCCCATCTTTTTGTTTATGGTTTTCACTGTATGTTTGGCATATGTAGGCTATGTTTGGCGCAAAGCTTTTTGGAGCTTTTTGGGGCGATGGGCAGTGAGCAATGAGCTTTTTGATTTTTATTGTTCATTTGGCATGAGAGCGGCGAGCTTTGCTATTTTCTAGGAAAGCTCATTTTTCCAATGCTTCTTTATGAAGCTGTGAGCGGTGAGCAGTGAGCTGTAGCTACTGCTCACAGCTCACTGCTACTGCTCACAGCTACTTTTGCCAAACATAGCCGTAGTGTATTTGGAGTTGAAGCTGCACTGGAGTTGGAGTTGGAGTTACGCACCGGTAGCTGGAGTCGGAGATGCTAGAGTTGAAATTGGTCAACTGGAGATGGATTGCTCAGAGTTGTGAGGCTGACACTTTTATTTGTATTTTGTTTTGAAAGTACATGAATGATTGTAATTACATAAGAAAAATACAAAAATATAACTCAAAAAAGTAAAATTAATTATATAAAGGATATTTATGTATTTTATCATTGTCAAAGGCTCCAGCTTATTTCTTAAAGTTTTTTGGTTCAAGAGCATATGAATTATATACTAGCTCATTGCAAAAACATATTCAGTGCCAATCATTTTTTCGTTCAGTTACTTGATGGGCAGTTCTATCATTTTTGCTTGCTTATAATTTTTTTGATGGGATTTGCTAGCTGGTGACCACATAGCATCTTTCTAAGGTGTAAATAAATAGAAAGTTTGAGGGTATTAAATTGGTAATCACATTTAATCGTAACCTCAACAAAATTGCAAAATAAGATTAGAATAAGTAAAAGATAATCTATTGAGTATTTTTTTTATTTAAAGATGTCTGATAATACCATTGACTCATTGAGCAAATGTAGAAAATATACATGTCAGTATGTCACGGCTGCTCCAGCCTCATTTCAGGCTTTAATGAATGTGGTTTTCATGAATTATATGAGGATATCAGCTCATGATGGTGTCGTGTTTTTGTAATTTCTATTCGTGTCACATATATTGATAAAAATAAATGGTGCATGTAGAATGTAAATCAACGAGGTGGAAACCCCGGTTACGTTGTCTTCGATTGTTTACGTTTTAGGTTGTCAGTCAGTAGTTGTAACGTTTAGTTGCACCTTGTTTATGTTTGGCAAAAGTAGCTGGTGCTGGTGCTGGTGCTGATGCTGATGCTGGTGCTAGTGCTGAAAAAGATTATAAAAAGAGATTCGTTTTTATAAGCTACATGAAGTAACTTTTGATTTTCAGAGATTACGGAAGATTATTTTTTTTATAATCTCTTATAAGTTCTGTCTGCCAAACAAAGATTATTTTTAAGTAGCTTATTTTTTGAAAAAATAAGCATAATCTCTTCATAATCTGCTGCGCGAAACACAGCTGTTGTAAAAAGGATATAGCTCTCATTCCAAAACAATGGTGCAGATTTTCACTTTGGGCCGAAGAGTACGTGGGCTACATGGGCTGCCACTAAAAGGCCAAGTTCCGTAATACTATAATAAGGGATATGAATACTTTAATACGGAATATTCGGAGATTCTCCCGTGAAATGTATTATAGATATAATAATTGTATACGTGATAACAATCTCATATTCTCATGCCCGACGACAATGCTTTTTTTTTAAGGGTTTAAATCATAATAAACAATATTACTCCAAAAAACAGTTAAATACATAGGATGCTGGTGAATCCTGCATCTCAGCCCGTTACATAGGCAGAAACAAACATATCATTTGTACTTCAAACCATAACTATCATAAGAATGACAAACAAATCTTACAACAACTATAAAAAAAACTCCTATCTATTTTGACCACGAAGATTAATATCAAAAGAATTAGCAAAAGCCATTTTTTTCTTCGGTAAGGCCTAGATTATCGAAATCAATATCATCATAGGGGTCTTCTTCGTAGTTCTCTTTTATTGTTCGTACAAACTAGACTTCCCAAGTCTAGATCCACTAGTAGAACCTCTATTAACTTTTGGAATTTTAGATGTCATAAAGCTCGTTGTTTCATCATACACATCTTTCACATCGCTTTCATTTTCCTCATTAACGAAATCAACAACTTTCTGAGTACCGGTGTTTAAGCCAACACCATCCCTATTTTGCAAATCCTCCATTTGACTCGTAGCATTGTTTTCCACATCCAATGAATTCAAAACACCAAACTGATTACTCGTATTAACCATAGTACCTGATGTAGGTGCCACATTTCCCATGTTGGTCTCCTTATCTTTACTTGGTTTAACTAGTTTCGGCTTAGGACGATACCCAAAATTAGATTTTGGTTTATTCAATATCACTCCATCAATCTTCCGAGACGTCGAAGCCTTCCTTATAACCTCCACAAATCCCCCATTTTGATCCTCCACCGAGTGATACTTCGGACCAACCTGAGCTCCATGAACAGCTTGCCTTGGCGTCTTTAAGAGATTCTTAGGACACTCATCCACTATGTAACCAAAAACCATACAACTTGAACATCGTGGAGGTTTCCATTCATACTCGATACGAATAATGCTCAGAGTATACCCTTCACACTCGATTTTTGGAACAACCATAACGAGAGTGTCTTCTAGCTCCACATCAGCTCGTAAATCAATCATGGCTCTTGCATAACTTGATATACCCTATGACTCCGTGCACATAACTAACGTATAAGAGTCTAACATCAATGCGGTACGAAGTTTGGTTGCAATAGCACTCAACCCCTCATCCGTGAACTCAGTAATAGGAACATCATGGAACTTAATCCAAACTAGAACATTGTGCATTTCCTCCTTCATAAGATTTGTATCCAGAGACCACTTTTTAGTATTAACGACACATTTCAAATTAACCATGGGCCATTTTCAAGAATCGCATCCATTCCGTCTTTAGAACTAAACTTGAAGAAAAATAAACCTTTAGAGTTCATTTATGATTTAACACCGCCATACTTACTCCAAGTATTCTTGACATAGTTCTCAACAACCAGATATGCCACGCATCCCCAGAAAGAGGTCGTACATAGAGCTGCTAAATCGTTCATGAACGACACAAACCGAATCCGGTGAGATAGCAACATCCGCCCCTCTACAAACGGGTACTAACAATGTACGAAAGTTAACACTTCTCCTACTCGGTTCACTATTTACCGGTTTCGCATACGAAACAGGTCCAACATAGTTACCAATCGAATCATTACCTGTTTTAGAAGACACCTCACTTGCATGCTTAGCATTCACATGTAACCCATCATCTCCCACTAACATGAGCTTACCCTCCAACATTTGACGTTCGAAATCATGGATCTTTGCCGCAATAGAACTCGTATCCTCACCATTGTTCACATAATCCACAATCGAATCCTTGTTTGTACTAAGATTGTTTCCCAACTGTTGATTGCTCCTCAGTTCGTTTCTCCACACAATTTTCCAAGGTACCTAACAGTTTTAGTGTAGTATAGGCAAAACTCGGGGGCTTCGAAGTATATGACGGTTGATGTGTTATTTGTAGTATATATTTTTTAACCAAGTTTTATATTTATATTATACCGAACTAACCTATAAACTAACAGTAACGGGCAGTATACCCGATCAGTTATAGCTAGAGATTGGTAATTACGAGTCGTTCGCAAGGAGTGAATTGCCTAAATACTAATCTAAATGTATTATAATGATCTAAAGTAACTAAATAACCTAAACTAACGCAATATGGAAGGTTCAACCTGAGAGACTGGCACGAGTTTGGATTACTAACTAAACTACTAAAGCAAATAAATAATTAAATTAATTAATACGAAGCAACAAATAAAGAATAAGGTTTAGATCAATATTAGAAAGAACGTGTTAGCCAAGTTCATCCAACCAAATGATAGTGATATGTCTTACTAGTGCAATGATTACTTATTTGTTTTCGTTGGCGATTCACAAATGTAAACTAGGTGGGTCTTCTACCTAAATCAGAGGCTAACAAAAGGTCAACGCTATCACAGTTAACAAAGCCCGCATAAAGTCCTTCAACTATAAATTATAATCTATTATTTTGACTAACTTATTTGCCTTAATCGTGTAATTATCTAACCTAGAGATGTTAAGCTCACTAGTCCTCATAGTGGAATTTGTCAATGGACCGTTTCAGGTGGTTTTCTTTAACTAGGGCCGTTTCAGATGATTTTCCCTATACTCGACTATTATGATATGGATCTAGGTTTATTTATTAATTCAAGTAACCACAATTACTGATAATTAAATTACAGAAAGTAATCCATAATCCAAAAGATCTAGAAAATAAATAAGAACACAATCAAGCAAGTAAACGAGTATTTAGCGATAAACATAAATAATATCCAACAAGAAAAGCAAGTAATCAATGTAAAAGATATCAAAAGCAAATGACCTTCATAAACTTGGCTAACACCTAAGGGTGTTAGCCCATAATCTCAGTAACATAGTACATAAATATAATCAAAACGAACAAAGTATGAATCATAGTGAATACGATACACTAACCGAATGATTAATTCAAGTATTGAGGTTAAAAAGAGTTCACCTATGTAATCACTGAGTTTACAGGACCTTTTTGGCTCCTAAATTCGTCTAGAAGTCAAACTTGGTGGTAAAAAGTGGTACCCAAATCATAATTTAGGTTTTGTACATATAGTGTCTGGAATATGCTCGATATGGCGTATTGGATGGCTCAATACGGCGTATTGGGGTCTTTTGGCGTGGGCTCCACGATTATAATATTCTGATAACTGTACGAATCGCCTTTGAATATGATGTATTAAGTCATTTGGATACGCCATATTGGTGTCCTCCCCGTCATGGATATTCTTTGTGAAGTTAGAGTGGATACGCCGTATTGCTGTAGGTGAATACGGTGTATTGGCTTCAGAACAGTGGACTTCATCAATTGCTCCAATATTTACTGAGATTAACAAAAGTGAACGAACGATTAAGTACTAATTCTCATATAAATAGTATAAAAGAAGTAATATAAATGAGATAAATGATGCGTATATTTAGTACTTATTTGATGTTATCAAATATCCCTTACTTGAATTCTACTTGTCCTCAAATAGACTCTAGATTTTTTACTTATGAAAACATATCACAAACAAAAGTTCAGGAATAATCTCTAAGTATATAACTAAATCAGAAGTGCACAACCAAACACCTCACGATATAGGAAATTAAAACACTCAAATCGCTCAACTAATCTATGTGGTAACATTTAGTAATTTGCTCAATTGCTCAGTCGTGAAGAGCATTCTATCATAAGCTTGGCAAGGATACACATCTCCACCACTAAAGTCTAGGAGTAACAAATCTAAAGAGGTAAATTAGGTTAAAAGATGTAAGGCTTATCATCCTTTCAAAAGTAATCCGTTACCAACAACGATTGATATGTAGTCATCCAGTCTACATGTCTTGGTGGAAAGTCAATTCATAAGGAAGGTTTCATGTTGTGAAGGGCAGAATGAACTGTAAGGGCAGTGTAAGTGGTTAGGAATAGAGAGCTGTGAAAGATAAGCTTTTTGGTCCTGGCTTTACACTGCCACATGAGGATGGCTGGAAAATCACATTGCTCTAATCTCTAATGGTAATGATGCCTATTGCTGTGTATATGCTTTAGGGCGCGTTTGGTATCCCCAATCGGAATAGGTCTATGGATTTCATTTCGATCCAAGGTGTTTGTTTAGTGGGCCCGGAAATGATATAAGCATATCATAGCAATAGATTAATTACACACCAATTTGGTATCTATGAAATTCATTCCCGTGGGCCTTTCTCTTTTCTACTATAAAACTCAAATATCTCTATACACTTTTCATATCATATTTTGTCATCCAAATATAAACAATCGTAATGATACATTTTTTCAAATTCATTGTTATTTTACCACATACCAAATCCGATATCATTATCATTTCTAGCAACAAACCAAACAAGCCCTAGTTTGGCTTGTGAAGGGATACAAGTATGTTATTGCTTATATCCCTAGTAATGGGAAATGTAGTCAACATCGCAGGTTAATCAATAGTGATGTATGAAACATTTGCCTTAGGTGATGCATGCTAGTTTCTTCTATATTTGCATAGTGTGAGGTGGGTGCTACATTTTTGCAAATAAAATTAGAATACTTCAATTTTGAGATATTTAAATAATTTTCTCTTATTTTTATTATTCGGAATTCATTTGTCTGGTCTCAGTTGTCGTGTCGTGTCATGTCGTGTCGTGTGGTACAAGACTAATGTGCTTGACGACGTAGGGGCTCAAATAAGCAGTAAATTAAAGGGAATTTATAAAGTTTGTTCAAGATATGATGATAACGTGGAGCAGACGTACATTTTAATTGAATGTTCATAGTTGCTTCCACACGTAATTCACAAAGACCTATCAACAATTAATATCATATGGTCTGAGTTTATAGCTTTTGGACTTAGTTAACGTTGCTTCCAAGACAGTTCAACTTCCAAGTAATTTTCAAATGTCAAAAAGACAAACTAAAACTAGATTAATAAACGAAATTCAAAACCATGTCGTGTGTGCATAAAAGCACAAGCGATGGGCCCGTTTGGTTCACGGTGTGACCGGGTATGGAATCAAAGATTTTTTCAATACTTTGTTTGGTATACATTTTGATTCCTGCCACGTTATTTTAATTTCCAATTTGCATACCACCCTCCCTAAGAGGGTTTTTGATGAAAGACACCAATCAAATTTTTTCTATTATTTGTTATTTTTTCCTAGCCACATATATTTATTCATTTTTTTTGTCTTTTACTCTTTTTTATTTCAAAAAAGGACATAAAACCTACTCCATCCGTTCCAAAATATAAGTCCACTTTGATATTTTTGGTTGTCCCAAAATTAATATCCACTTTCAATTTCAACCAATCAAAATGCTTGTAAGTGGGTAAGAATGAATTTTTATTAGTTATTGTTGTAAGAGGCCCACTTTTCTTAAAATTTGTGAAATATGAAAGTGAACTTATAATTTGGGACAGAGGGAGTATTATATATATGTATAAATTAAATATTAATTAATTTTCTCTCTCCTTATTTTTTTTCAAACCTTTCACAAATCCGAATCCAATTCCAATCTCACTTACAAACCAAACGCACCCTTAGTCGAATTAGTTAAAAAAAATAATAAAAATAACTAAAAATCAAAATATGGACTTTGACTCTTCTCGATGCATGTGAACACTGATGGCTAATTTCAAGTGTGGACCCTGAATGCGCGTGGACCGTGTGATAAGGGTGCAACAAGGTCATTCACATTGACCCGTAATTTTTTATCGGCTGCAGTCCATTCCTTCTGAACCCTTTACTATATGCTCACCAGAGACAGTCCAAACAAATTTTAGGGTTTAGGGAAAAATGTAAATAAGAGAGTGTGTGCTATAAACTCGTAATAATTTTTCTAAAATTATTTCCACTGTTAGATGTCATAAATTTACATGGTGAAAAAGTTGACCATTTTGTTACATTCCAATCAACCGTTGATGTTTATCATTAAAAATATTATTGGATATAAAATTAGGAAGATGCAAAGTATCATTGTATCATTTTTCTTGAGTGAATCATATTAGTGTGCTTATACGTTGATACATGGAAATAAAAAATAGAGTGAATCATTTTGGACATGTTTTTTTTCTGTGTTTCTCTAAAAACTTTTCTAAGAAACTTCGGCAAACCTACAAAGGACGAAAAGAATGTAAATTACACTTGACTTTACTTACAGTTGCTGCCTATAAAGTATAAACTACAACTTTTCTTAACATTCCTATACACTACCCGCGCTTGTGAATTAGGATCGTTTGCCACTAATTTCGGACAAACCTCTGCTCCTGATAGCAACCCCTAAAGTCCCTCCGTTTTTGTGAGTCCATATCTCTTCACTATCATGTCATAATCTAGGACTTATTTTACCTGCATCCTTTTTAATTTTATCTTCGAATCTTTTTATCTAGGTGCCTGAGATTTTACTTCGTAATACTTCTTATTTGTACTTTTAAAGTTTTAGTCACTTAATTTAGCTTAGTTAAAACTTAGTAATAACATAACTTTGTAACTATAATAGATAAATGCCTCTGAATTATTTACCTTTAATTTGATCTTAATGCTATAACCAAACATTTAGCAACTGACTCTAAACCCTTTGTCGGGAAAATTCACTTATGTCCCTTTATTTTTAACGAACAAAAATAATATTTTATATCCGTTTAGTTACATGAACGAACACTAAACAAACGTATCATTCCAACGTTCATGAAGGTTCGATTATCCGTTTGCTAAGATCTTTTGTGCTCATGTCTGTATTTATGTTCCAATGCCTATAGCTTTATCCAATACAGTATTTTTTAGTAAAACACTTGTAAACATTCAAACATAAACTAAACTAATATGATGTGAACAATTTATGCTCGTTCAGTCCATTTAACATCATAATGAATGAACATACACGAACGTAATCAAGTTCATTTTCTTAATGGACAAACATGAGCACCACAATTTTTGTTCGTTTCATTGTTCGTGTTTGTTCATTTAAGCTTGAATGAAAGAACACGAACAAGCCTCGTCCGTGTTCGTTCAGTTCATTTATAGCTCTAGTCATAAATACATGTGACCTTAAAAAATATCATCAGAGTGTTCTAATCATGATCTTTTAGTGTGTCACTGCGTTATATACTTGATTGGATACTTGTCTGTCAAATATATTAATCTGTCTTCATGAAACATAAATCCGGTCTTCTTAGCTAAAGGTTTTGTATCATGACTTTGCTGCTTATACATGTTTATTAGCTGAAAGGAATCTCCTCTGTTTGTTGTATGGTCATCACATATGGTCACTAATGTTTGTAGATTTGTATACTTTTTCAATTAGTCTTCTTGTTCAAAATGATTTTTGGTTACTGCAACAGTAGTCTTCCGTCATTTGCTTTATTCATTCACACTTAGTAATAAAGACTCTGCATTTATACTCAACATCAGTTTTTGGAGAAAACCTATCAAGAATCCAGGTCTCTTATTTATTTTTTCGATTCTTTCAAATAGGCACAAATCTACAGCAGTTTATACACATACTTGAAAGTTGCCTTGCAAGTTTCTATGGACTCGTTTAGGCGATATAAGAGTTCTGATTCTGCAGAGAGAGAAAAACCATCATGTTCAGGTTCCCGTTCTGTTTTGTCCAAAGATCAGATCACAGATTTGTTGTGGTACAAGACCTCCTTACAAAAACCAACTATACCATCTTCTGATGAATCGAGATATCTGATAACACTTTGGGTTTCTGCAAATGAAGATCCTCGAGAGGAACTCTATCAATCTGTATCATCTCAATCCATAAACACATGTACGTTTTTCCTCCTTATTTCATTCATTCCCGAGTTCATTTCGCTTATGCAAATAAAAACCGTTGTTACTTTTTCAGTTAAATAGGTGTACGATGTTTAAATCTTCTATTAATTTCTTTTGTTTTCATGGCCGACCCCAGAACTATAAGATAAAAGGCTTGTCATGGTGCTCCTACAAATTTTATGTGTATCATTCTGACGTTTTAGTCAAAACAACAGGTATCGAGCCAAAAGATGAACTTTTTGTCCCAGTTCATCAAAAAATAGAGGAGAAGATAAGAGCTGCACTAAAACTCTTAACTTTCCGTGAAGAACATGTGCTTGTTCAGTTTTGGTCACCTCATGTTGTTGGGAAACACCAGCTACTTACAACTGCAGACCAACCATTTGGTCTTGGTGTAATTGACGAAGGACTTCTTTTCTATAGGAAGAATTCTGAGCACAATGTTTATCTTGTGGATAAGGATGATGAAGAAGAAGACATTAGCCCTCCTGCTCGAGTATTTAGGCGAGGATTACCAGAGTGGACTTCTGATCTAACTAATTACAGACCAAAAGTTTTTCTACAGCAAGAATGTGCTATAAGTTGCAATCTGCATGGATATTTGGCTTTACCAGTTTTTGATTCGACGACAGGGTTATGTGTTGGTGTTATTGAGCTCTTGATGTCTTCCACGAACACAACTAATGCTTTTGAGGTTCAACAAGTTCACAAGGCACTAAAGGTTTTCATCTTTTACCTCTCATATATAACGAACCGTACTCTAAGAATTGTGTTTTGTTTTGTAAATCATTTAGGCTTCCTTGAATAATCCTCATTTTTGTGTGGAAAATTTGTCATCTTTGCAGACAGTAAACCTTACAAGTCCACAAGTATATGATATCGCTATTCCAAAAGTTCTTAATGAATGGAGGCAAAATGAGTTGGATAAAATATTGGGTATCCTTAAAAGTATGTGTGACATCCACAAATTACCTCTTGCTCAGACATGGGTTGTCTCTCCATCCACTACTTTTGTTTCACATGATGAAATAATTGAGAAGAGTTGCAGTAGTTTTGACACCAGATGCATTGGGAAGGTCTGCTTGTCCACAAATGCCCTACCATTTTACGTTCGGGATTTGAGGGTGTGGCCTTTCAGGGAAGCATGTAAAGAGCAGCACTTAGATAAGTCCCGTAGCTTTGTTGCAAGAGCATTGTTAGCCCGTGGTTCACGTTATTGTCAAGACGTAACTCAGCTCAGTGAAGAAGAGTATCCTTTGGTCCACAATGCACGCATGAGTGGGTTAAAGAGCTGCTTTACAATCTTCTTGCATAGTATTGAGGGCAATGATGACTATGTCTTTGAGTTTTATCTGCCATCCGACATTGAAGATGGTAGTTATCTGGTGCAAACATTGAAACAGAATATTGTGGCCGCTTCTGGATTTGAATTGGGTGATGATATCTCACCTATACAATTTATTGGATCATCTCAAAGTATCCAAATATCCTCGACCACAACGGCCAATACCATGGCACCTGGTATGAATTCATCAGATTCAAAGTCAGTTTTCAAAAATGCTGTTAAAATTGACAATAAACAAGGAGATATAAGCAACAACTATAATTTGGTTGCTTCAAAAACAAACGACTGCCTCCCATCCCATTGTGATCAAGAAGAAAACAAGGGATACCATCGTGAAAAGTGGCAGAAAGCGTAAAATAGACACTCTTAAAATGGAGGAAGTCAAGCAACATGTTGGAAAACCAATAGATGAAGCTGCGAAGAGCTTTGGTGGTGAGTCATCTTTACTTTTTTTATGTCCATTTGCAGTCTTTTATCATTTCACATTTATTTGGGACAATCCTAATTCTGGTCCAAACATGTTTTTTTTTCAGTAAGTAGGTCTACGTTGAAGCGTTTTTGTCGGGTGAATGGTTTATCCAGTTGGCCAAAGCCAGAGCAGAGCAAAAAAACTACTAATCTTACCAACTCAAAACCGTCACAGGAATTATCTTCAACCCAACGCTTTCAACAGTACTCAAGCCCATGTAAGCATATAGGTGCTGTTGTATTGGTGAAATGTTAAACGGTGGAGTTGTTCAAGGAAACGTCATGGACTTTCAGGAAAGTGGTGGATTTGCAGTTAGCACAGATATATCCCTTCCGAGCCAGATTCTAAATACAAATACCAAGCAGCACAACAACTGATAGTGAAGGCAACTTTCAAAGATGATATGATAAAGTTCCGATTTCCTATTTCATCGGGGCGACTGTCGGAACTAGAAAATCAACTGGCACAAAGGCTTGATTTAAAGGGTAAAAAGCTTAGAGTAAAATGCAAGGACAAGGAGAATGAACTGGTACTCATTACGCGTGACGATTTGCATAATCTTCCCGAGTTTTTGGATAGCAACCCCAATATTAAATTATTCATCGATTTGGCTTGTTGATAAATAGGACTAGAGTCACCAATATTTACATACTGCATGCATAGCTAGCTGGTAGATGTGTCGTATACTTTTATACAGTATTTATAAAAATGGAGGTCTTATTTTCGAGTATAATTTCTTGCAGTTTTTATTTATTTTTGTTGCTAATAAAAGCCCTAAAGAGTACCAAAGGCGACCCGATTAATATATCTCCAGCCCACAAGCTCACCCACTCTGCATAATTTCTCTAGGCCACAACCCAACAACTCTGGATTATTATTGTTATACTAGTTTTTATGATTTTGTCATTACCTTTCATCCTTTTAATAATCAAATCTTATGTTACTTTAATTAATTTTTTTTTAGAACGGCTCAAATTTTATAACTAACTAGCAAGAAGCTAGCAAAAGCAACAAAAACAACTACAAAATACAAAGCATTGGGTTTTGCAACCACAATGACGGGTTTCTAGAACAATATCTACTCCTACTCGAACACCACTCAAAAGTGTTAGTCGATATATTGAGTCCATGTAATATTAGTATGGGCTAAGGCCCATGTCTAGAATGTTCTTTGTAACGGTATTTATATACCGAATGATTCATCTAATAAACATACGATTCATCCTAATATCTTACATGG
>LBNU01001029.1:3993-14706 GCA_014162995.1 Artemisia annua | reverse complement strand
TATTTTGCTTTTCCTTTTCTCTTAATCACATTAAGAATTGAAATTTGGTGGAGTTTTTGTCCATTGAAATTTGGGAATCACAACATGTATATTTTAATACAGAAAATATATCCGATAGTCATTCATATTTGTTTTGAACAAAGAACTAGCTAAGCAGTTTTGAATATAAATTAAATGTTAACTCAATATACGAAACTCATAATAATTTTTTAGCTGAACTTTAACCTTTTAACCCATGCAGGCACGGGTTATTAAACGAAGGTTATAAAAATAATAACTTTTGAGATATTAATTAAAAAAATATAAAGGAAAATAATCAATATTTATCATTATCTGTTGCATTATAACTCTGTACAAAGATTAAACATGTGATATATTTATTTAGTAACCACAAAATATATAAAGTGAAAATTTTACACTTACATAATACAAAGTGATTCAGCGAAAGAAAAATAAAAGCAAAGCAACATTGCGTATAACTAGAGGCAAATGATATTGCCACATAGCAAATTACTACATACACATAAATATCATGCATAAGGACAAAATATTTTTTGTCCTTATGCATGATATTTATGTGTATGTAGTAATTTACTATGTGGAATTACCAACCCTTTACTAAAATGGATAGTTTGGAAGACTGGAGAAGTGCGCTATGGGATAGTGCCAAAATGATTCTTGTTAATTAAAATTAGAATTTTGCTAATTTATTGATCTAATACTAAGTTATAAAAAGATCAATTTTTACATGTTTGATTTTTTTTTTTTTAGAACGGCTCAAATTTTATAACTAACTAGCAAGAAGCTAGCAAAAGCAACAAAAACAACTACAAAATACAAAGCATTGGGTTTTGCAACCACAATGACGGGTTTCTAGAACAATATCTACTCCTACTCGAACACCACTCAAAAGCATTTGACACAATTATATCAAAAATACAACTCCTTTTCATCTTGACTGACCCAAAAAGATTATTATTCCGATACTTCCATATTACCCACATAGACGTTAGGATAATAGCTTCCAGCACCTTTTTGCGTTTGAGACTAGAATGCATCGAGTCAATCCAATCCAGGATATCCGTAATAGATAAGAAAACCGGTTGAACCATATCCAGCCAACGGAAGATTCTATCCCAAATTTGAGACGCAAGTTCACATCTCAGGAACACATGATTCACGTCTTCAATATAAGTATCGCACACAGGGCATAAAAGAGAAGGCAAGTCTATCCCTTTCTGATCTAGCTTTTCCCGTGTAGGTAAACGATCCATTCGTATCCTCCATCCTAGAATATTCACCTTTATAGGCACTAGGGTATTCCATCTAGTTGGAAGATCCCCAGAATATAACAAAAGATTGTCTATATGCTTTCGTGTACATGCCACTGAGAACATACCCTCCTGATCAAGCGCCCATATCCACACATCTTCATTCTCCGACCAGTTTATACCTTGAAGCACACAGAGAAGGTCAAAAAACTGATGTGTCGTACGACCCCCAGTATGCATATTTCTGGTCCAATTCCAATTCCAATTGTCGTCACGCCATCGATCCGCAATGCTACAATCTTTGATCCTTTCCAACGCAAAAACTCTCGGGAACCTCTCCTTTAATGTCTTATCACCAACCCACACGTCTGACCAAAACCGTGTGTTTCTCCCGTTACCAATTCTTTTCCGCATGGACGAATAGTTCACCATATTATTTTCGTGCATTTGATGTATAGCTTTTAATATAGAGCTCCAAACCCCACTCCCATGCATATGAGACCCATTTAATCTAAAACCTCCGTCCTGACCATATATACTCGAAATAATTTTGTTCCAAATCCCTCTTTTATCCGTATGAAACCTCCACCGCCATTTTTGGATCAAAGCAAGGTTCAACGCTTTCAAACTCCACCGCCATAATTTTGTTACTTTAATTAATTATTATCCTTTGAGAAACTATAATACCAGTAGCTATTAAGTCCGCAAAATAAAGACTCCCAAAGTGCAAAATTGATCAAAAAAATTATAGAAAAAACTGACGCCTTCAAAATCACATGACAATTAATGCAAAAAAGAATTATTTGAGTACATGAATATCCGTTCAACATTGACTTTTTATTTGCCAAGTTTAAGAAAAAACACACGAATATCCTTCCATAACCCTCCAACGTTACTTTATTTATTACCTAAATTTGTTTTGTTATAGTACAAAGAATAAAGTCACAAGTGACATAATATATTCTATCAACTAGCATCCCACTAACATTCTTTTTTATAAAGATGGAAGGGGAGCAATTATAATTTAAATTTAATTATAACTCTATTTAAATCAATACATTTAAATTCTTATGCACATACAAAAATTTGTAACCCGCTAAGAATTTTTAGTATTTCATAACAGCTATTATTGCTATTTAGAAATTTCTAGGAGGTGTTAAACCTCTAACTTGTGCTATCACTGTGTAATTACCATAAACGGATGATGACCTGTCGAAAGGCCACCACACATACACCAATGAAATTTAGCCAAATATCCATCACCTATTAGTGTGTGCATAGGGCGCGTATCCTGGTAATAATGGACCAATAGGAGGGGGAATTAGAAAATAACGGGCTCCGTAAAAAACCGCTTTTGAACCCGTTATATTTTGGGTTTTCGTATAATTAACAATATATATTAAATCCCATAGGTTACGACGCCGTTTTGCTCGGCTACTTTCCCGCCAAAACCGCGTGGGCTGCTGGAGCCCAAGTTTTGCCTAGCCCAATCCCGGCCTTTGCTTTTCCGGCATGTTTTCCCACATATCTATACCTTCGATCATAGTAGAATCCTATGATATCTTGAATTCTTGATGCACCTTTCACTAATACGAACTTGGGTAGGTATTAATATAGCACATTTAACCGAATGAGCCTAGCTCAGATGGCCACCCAATTTGGGGGGAGGTTTTACCCTCCTAGTCAATGTCTCAAGGTCGAGTCTTGTCTAGGGCGATAGAGGTTTCCTCTCGCGTGTGTAAAGGGAAGGGTGCCATTGCCTTCTGGGCTGGACCCAACCTGGTTGTGTGGGCTCGCTACGCCTTCTGGGCTAGGAGCCATGTAACGACAAATTGCCGTTAAAAAAAATATATAGCACATTTAAAATTTCACTAAAAACATTTAGGGCTGATATCTTTATTCTATTAGCTTTCAGTCAACTTATGCTACATGATTTAAGCACTTATATTCTTTTTGGCAATATTTTTATTTTTGATTTTGTTTGACCATCTATATAAATCACTTCACTTTGTTTTTTCATTTGATTAAACCCTATAAGTTTGATTAACGTTTAATCGCCAAAATAAACATGAAATGTCGCTTCATAAGTTAGTAAAATTACAGTTATGCCCGTTCAAATAAGTGAATAACCTACATTTAATGTTGAATTAATAAACAACCTTCGCTTTTTCAACATATTATCCGGTCACTATATTTTACCACTACATGATTGTTACGTATGTTAACTATTAGGTTATAATGTTTGTTTGTCAATGTTCATTACTGTGAACAAGAGTTGTCCAACTATATAATCCTTGCTTAATCATTGATGTTTGCTCGGATATGCTCCTCGTTATAAACAAACCTACAGTGGTATACTGGTATTCTACCCTTTATGTCAATTTGGTTCGTGAATATAAACTTATATGCCAATTTGCGTATAAATATAACAATATCCGCGTATAACTATATTGGGTAATACCAAAAAAACGTATCATACTTGTCCAAAATATCAGTTTCGCGTAGCTAACTTTTTTTTTTCCTCATTGGTGTACTAAACTTGCATTTTATTGCCAAAAGTACGTACTTTTGGACATTTTTGCCCCTCAAGTTATTAAAAAGTCAGGGGCAAAAATGTAATTAAAATGTCAGAAAATAGTACAAAGTACGTATTTTTGGCAATAAAATGCAAGTTTAGTACTCCAATGGGGGAAAAAAAAGTTCGCTACACGAAACTGATATTTTGAACAAGTATGTACGCTTTTTTGGTATTAGCCCTAACTATATTGAATTCTGTGACTGAATTCACTGATTGAATTTCAAATGTTTCATTTTCAAAGGCGACCGAGTGAAAATCAATATACCTATTAGATTAGCAAAGAGCATATCCAATAATAACATGTTGAAAAAAATAATATTTGTAAACCCAATTTAAATATCTTACTACTCCGTATTTCTCTAAAGATATCCAACATTAGATGTTATGTTACCACATGGATATTAAAAATCAAAAGATATCCAACATTATAAACTCATATTGAAAGGATGGACAGCATATTCTTCTCTCTCCATTATTGTATATTTTGGAGAAAAGCAATAACTTTATTGACAAAATTTTTAGCACAACCGTTCACGAAATGTTGACGCGGTTTAGACACGGTCACGTCTTTCAAAGACTCATTTCTATCTATGCATTATTTTTCACACATAGTGCAATTCTCTTCCCGCTCATGTGGGATGTTTTGACATGTAGTTGTGTGAACTGAACGTAACAAAGAGAAGGTGAGTTGCTTTGCGAGTGACCGGTTATGTAATGGTTAAAACGGCACAGCAAAGTGATTAAGTTTTTTCAATACATGGTTTTGTGTTAAAGCTAGATCGAACTAAACTGAAGTAGTTTATAAATGAGTCCCATGTGGTCACAAACATACATTTTTTCACATGTAAAAGAGTGTACTTTTATCATTTCTACACGCTTTTTATTGTGTAGAGTGGTGATATGTTGTTGACCATTAAAAGCGTGTACTATTTTAACAATTTCTACACACTTTTTCTTGTTCACTTTTATATGATTGTTGACAAAAAAAACTGTGTATTAATTTGTGACGCCCATATACTACACGGAAAATTGAGCGTGTACTTTAATTTTGTACACACTTCTAAAGGTGAAAATATAAGAATATAATGGTGTAAAATGAGGTGTTTTATTGTAGTGTTATATTCTTTTTGGCAATATTTTTATTTTTGATTTTGTTTGACCATCTATATAAATCACTTCACTTTGTTTTTTCATTTGATTAAACCCTATAAGTTTGATTAACGTTTAATCGCCAAAATAAACATGAAATGTCGCTTCATAAGTTAGTAAAATTACAGTTATGCCCGTTCAAATAAGTGAATAACCTACATTTAATGTTGAATTAATAAACAACCTTCGCTTTTTCAACATATTATTCGGTCACTATATTTTACCACTACATGATTGTTACGTATGTTAACTATTAGGTTATAATGTTTGTTTGTCAATGTTCATTACTGTGAACAAGAGTTGTCCAACTATATAATCCTTGCTTAATCATTGATGTTTGCTCGGATATGCTCCTCGTTATAAACAAACCTACAGTGGTATACTGGTATTCTACACTTTATGTCAATTTGGTTCGTGAATAAAAACTTATATGCCAATTTGCGTATAAATATAACAATATCCGCGTATAACTATATGGGGTAATACCAAAAAAACGTATCATACTTGTCCAAAATATCAGTTTCGGGTAGCGAACTTTTTTTTTCCTCATTGGTGTACTAAACTTGCATTTTATTGCCAAAAGTACGTATTTTTGGACATTTTTGCCCCTCAAGTTATTAAAAAGTCAGGGGCAAAAATGTAATTAAAATGTCAGAAAATAGTACAAAGTACGTATTTTTGGCAATAAAATGCAAGTTTAGTACTCCAATGGGGGAAAAAAAAGTTCGCTACACGAAACTGATATTTTGAACAAGTATGTACGCTTTTTTGGTATTAGCCCTAACTATATTGAATTCTGTGACTGAATTCACTGATTGAATTTCAAATGTTTCATTTTCAAAGGCGACCGAGTGAAAATCAATATACCTATTAGATTAGCAAAGAGCATATCCAATAATAACATGTTGAAAAAAATAATATTTGTAAACCCAATTTAAATATCTTACTACTCCGTATTTCTCTAAAGATATCCAACATTAGATGTTATGTTACCACATGGATATTAAAAATCAAAAGATATCCAACATTATAAACTCATATTGAAAGGATGGACAGCATATTCTTCTCTCTCCATTATTGTATATTTTGGAGAAAAGCAATAATTTTATTGACAAAATTTTTAGCACAACCGTTCACGAAATGTTGACGCGGTTTAGACACGGTCACGTCTTTCAAAGACTCATTTCTATCTATGCATTATTTTTCACACATAGTGCAATTCTCTTCCCGCTCATGTGGGATGTTTTGACATGTAGTTGTGTGAACTGAACGTAACAAAGAGAAGGTGAGTTGCTTTGCGAGTGACCGGTTATGTAATGGTTAAAACGGCACAGCAAAGTGATTAAGTTTTTTCAATACATGGTTTTGTGTTAAAGCTAGATCGAACTAAACTGAAGTAGTTTATAAATGAGTCCCATATGGTCACAAACATACATTAACAAGTATTGGTATAAATGTAAATCGATTATGTCTGATAATACAACTTTTTCATTTAACGATCACACGTACATGAAATAGAACAGAAAATTTGTTTATTCAAAATCATATTTATAATTTTTCCTACATATTTAGCTCTCTGGATAGGGTTTAGATATTGTGACTACATTATTATTTAAATTTCATTTACCATCAGAGCTATTATTCATGTGATTTATTTGCTTCTTTTTTAGTGGATAACTTTTATACCTTGGATAACAGCCTGTCAATCTTTGAATGCAGATACCACGTACTAGCAAAACATAAGAAAATGTAAACATAGGTGTTAGTTTGCACAAGTGTTCCATAAAAAGCATTACTATATTTTACTTTGTATTTCATACCCGGCTAAAAAACAAAAACTAGGACACGTGTATGGTTGTATTAATAACAGATTTATTAATTAAAACCTATGAAAGGGGTTTACGTGGATATATTTATGAACTTTTTGGACAATATTTGATAGGTTCGTTGCACATGAATGAAAGATTGTGGGGGACAAACCAATCGAAAATGTGCATTCCTTTATTTTGTTTTCTAGCTCTACACTGAGACGTCCTCAGCTCAATATAAAGCAAATTGACCCCCTCACGTGTAGGCATAAAAAAACATCAAAGTGCTAAATAACTTGATCAAAACAACTTCAAATATGGCGGCTCCTTGTTCTTCTTCTCAAATGATCTAAATTACTAGGTTAGTGTTTTTACACAGTTTGCTGATTTTTCTAACTTAATTCCTACTTGATTATGCTTATTTGTTTTTAGACTAGGAACTCACATTAGACTGTTATTATCTTCATTTTCATATCATTAATTCTTTGCATTTTGTGAGGATTTGTTACTTACCAAAGTATAAAAGCATTTCGTTTTTTGACACTATAAATCATTAGCTCGTGTGAGGGTGTTATTAGTCAATTATTTGTTTATTCTATACTATACATTTGATGATTTGTTGACCCATCAATATATCATATATGTTCCCCATACAGGTTTCTTATTATTTTAGTATTTTTGTTTGTTTTAGAGAATTAGCGCGAAAACGAATTTGTTGATCTGGTATATATAATCGCTAACAAAAAATAGAAAGAGTATAACGAATGTTTTTGGTAAAGTTTTGTTTAATCTATTAAGTACCATAGATGAATCTGTGATTTCGGAATACTAAATTAAGTGTTTTTTTTNTTAAGTGGTTTTGTTTTTTTTTTTGGGAATATTTCCAAAACAGTACCTTTGTTGTATGCTTGGTTCTGCAGTTTTAGATGGCTTCATTTTTTGGAACAGAACTTTTAGTTGTCTTTCACTTTAGTAGATGCTTCCTTAAAAATTTCTATAGATGTAGTGTGTAAATTTGACCCAAATAGTTTCTGTAATTTAGTCCCCTGTTTAACGGGATTTTATTTTGTTATACAAGGACTTAAGTTAACTATGGACTTTAACATTCACAAACCCTCACATGCATATACATCATCTCAACATTCGCAAAATATACCCATCACAACCCTAATTTTTAATATAATTATTGGAGTATGTACATTAATAGGTTTTTTGGGTGATAACGAGCTAAATGTCATTTTTTTATTTTTTTAATGGTATGCAGCGAAACAAGCCTATTTTGATTTCCGGTCCGTCGCACAGTCGTGGCAGCGCCAGCTATGGATCATTTTCCATGTCTTGTGCATCTTATCTGCTTGTTTACAAATATGATTTGATTTGTTTATGGATTTGATTTTATAGATATACTATTGCGTGCTTGCAGATTCTTAGTTCACAATAACACACACTTTTTGGTTCAATAAAAAGCATTTGACATTAAGGATTTTCATGTTCTCAGATTAAACTTTTAGACACTTCTTATCCAGAAATATATACTGGTATTTCTTTTAAATCTAAACACAAATTAAGTCACAATCACTAAAATCCGTATCATGACTCTAAAATAGAGTTTTTGACTAATAAATTAAGATTGTAACGATATGATTATGATTTGGTCAATAACTCAACAAATTTCACTAATAAGAGATTTGTGGGGACATGGAGATGGGCAGGTATATGATCGAATGTCGTAATCATTGACTCGCTTATATATATTAGAGAAGATGCCAGCCCGAAACGAAACTCTCCACAGTTTCGTCTCTCATAACTTATCCCTATTCTCTTCCTATTATTGGAAAATTTCGTTTTATTTTGTTATGACCAACTTCCGTTTTATTCGTCACGTTCCTTTGCACACTATAATAAAAATACAATATTGGACTATTTTCATTTCAGCTTACAAATATAAAAACGACATAGTAAGAAGATATACCATTTTTCTTCTTAGTTTCAAGCAACCTTTTCATGGTTAAAGCATAAATGCAAATGTGCAATAGGATGAGAAGGGTGCTGATTTGTAATCTTGGCTGCATCTAGCATTCTAGCTTATTGGCTCCTATTCTTATCTTAATGATCAATATAATATACCCTTTTCGTTATTTAGCCAAAGAAAATAATATTTTTGTTTTTTCTTAATGCATTAGCGAAAAAGATAATGTTTAGTTTTTTTGTTAAATTAAAAACATTTTGCGTATGTGAATTTCACATAGAGATCACGAAAAGAAAAATAAAATAAATAAAACACTAATAAAAAGTGCGGGGATATTTAGTAACGATTGAAGTTTGGATATACTCGTAGTTGTTATTTTTCATTCTTGTTATTAGTTTCATTTCATAGCTTTCATTTTCTTAGTTTCGTTTCATATTGCAAAGACACTGTCGCTTTCTGAACTTTCTTTTTGGCCTTTTAGGGACGGTGGCTGTCGTCTTAGTGTGGCATAGTTTATTTAAGGCTACAAATTACCGTTAAAAAATGTTTTAAACATACCATAAAAGCGAATTGTAACCACACATAAAGCAAGATATATTACCATAACTAGAGCATCCTAGTCATGAAGCTTTAACATGAATCTTTTAACATATACCTTCTGTATTTTTAAGATGAATAAAATGAAAACGATTATAAATTATCTTGTATCATCTTATCTCGTTAAGATAGACAATTTATGTCCAACTTAATTTGACGAATAACAAAGATGTTTCTTGAGAGGGATGGTTGGCATAAAACAGAGAAAAGTCGTTAGAGACGAAATATCCCTTTCGCTTATCTTTGAACAAAAGTGGCATAACAAAAGAAGTACGTTAACCTTTCTCCCATTTCACTTTAAATAATGGACGCTTATGACTCGAACCATATAACTTTAAATGATATGTCTGAGTAAGGATCCAGTGAGAAGACAGTTTAAAATGAGAAGAATGAGAAATAACTATAACCACATATTTGAGATGCATCGACTTGAATTAGATGCATCTCTATTCATTTAGATGCATCCCACTTAGTTTCGAAAGTGATTTTGAAGTGAAAACGATGCATAGTAGTACTAACAACAAATTTGGCCTGCAGAGGACGAAAAATACATAGGATTCGTCTAACTTGATGAAATGTGTCTAATATATGTATATGCATCTAATTTTTAGTTAGAAAATATGTTATGGTGCATCTAAAAGATTAGGGATGCATCTAATTCAAGTCGACACATTTCTAATTTGTATTTATAGGTATTTCTCATCCTTCTCATTTTAAGGTTTCTTCTCATTTGATCCTAAGTCTGATATGTCTACCGTCCTGATCCCAAAGTAACATAATTAGATATCAAACATCAACGTGAATGACAATTGTTTTTTTACAGTTTGTTATGGAGCGTTAAGGGCTTGTTTGTTAATTTTTTTTATTAAGTCATGTTTAATTAACCTCAGTTTTATTACTTAATATTTTCAGGCATCTTTCTTTATTAAGTCACAAACAAACAGTTTTCATGTGACTTAATTAATTCAGTTTTTTTCATATTAAGGGCTTGTTTGTTAATTTTTTTTTTTTGTAAAGTCATGCTTAATTAAAAGACGACTTAATGCAGACAACCTCAGTTTTATTACTTAATATTTTCAGTCATATTAATCTATTAAGTCACAAAAAAACCGTTTTCATATGACTTAATTAATTCAGTTTTTTTGAGATTATGTCAATTAAGTCGAAATCAAACACCCTCTAAGTCAATTAAGTAAGTCCAGTTAGGTACCTTAAGTTCTTGATGAGAACAAAAAAATGTAAAAACTTAAAGTGAGTAAATGAATGAAAAAAAATAAATAAATAAAATAAAAAATGTGCCTTTTATGTTAGAAAGGAGAAAAAACGTTTGTTCAAAAAAAA
>LBNU01001024.1:53854-83506 GCA_014162995.1 Artemisia annua | reverse complement strand
GTGACGGCGTCAGCCCGTCATTTTCACCAAATCGAAGATTTTTTCGTCCTCTTCGCATGGGCTTTTGAACCACCCAAATCCGAGTTCGTATGAAGATTTTATGGCCAAAACAGTAACAGCTACTCCGAGCGCAAGTTGTGATTGTCTTGTTTAACTTGTGATGGTTCCACTTTGGTTTCTTCTTGTGCAAGCCTTCTTTCTGACGTCGTCACTCTATATCATCTGACGCCGTCAGGTTGAATCCTGACGCCGTCACCTTCAAAAGTCTTCTGGGACGTCTCTTGTTAACTTAAGGCCAGACGGCTTACTTTCAAATACACCTGACGCCGTCAGGTGTAACTTCCTCAAAAGTTCTCTGGAGCGTCACGTACAAACATAAACCCACCTCTTTTGTCTTCAAGTGACGACGTCAGCATCCAAAGCCTGACGCCGTCAGGTGTAAAATCCTGACTTTCCTTGGTTTTCTTGTTCTCTTCATTCTTGAGCATAAAAACGTCCAAAAAGCTCCAAAATGCTTCATATTCCAGAAATCACGTCCCAAGTACCTAAAATGAGAAAGGAAACGATTTAGGGCAATATTTGATCAAATAAATACGATTTGGGGCTTAAATGACCCCCTAAAACGGGTACACTTCTCGTCTTATCAAATATAAGATCATCAAATTTGACTTTATTTTTAAATAATAAACAAGAAACAAAGTAACCCTTTATTTTTTGCTTTGCGATTACCTTCAGATGGGAATAAAAACAACGAGGCACCACTCTTATTGTTCGTTTAAACCTGCAACTTCCCAGGAAAATAAAACCCGAACATCCGATCGTACCTCGAACTAGCAATGACCCTTTAGAGACCACTATCGACCAGTAGCTCTGATACCACTGGACAATCTCGCAACATACCTGAAGATGTCCAACATGAAATCTAACACATTTACATGATCGGTCATAAGTTGCAACACCAACGATACTTTGTAGGGCAACAAACGAAGAAGAATACAAAGAATTGAATAAAGTGAAGAACAATATGCACACGATATACCCTTAGTGATTCCTCTATTAATCACGTATAAAGATTTACAATGAGGAAAAAAGAATGTGAATGACTAGCATCCCCCCTCATCTCTATTTATAGAGATGAGGTGTTAGAGAAACCATGTGGTAGTCGTTTAAGGATTCCCAACCGACCCTTATACATGAACCGTCCATAAGGTCTTCTTTGCCTTGCAAGGAAAGTCTAAATCACCTAGTTATAGTCTTACATGTAATCATAATTATAACGTACACTTAAACCTTCTAACTATATTACTACTAATATCCTACAATATAAATGTTCCTTAGCAAGACTCTTAATGCAGATATTGTTAAAAAGCTGTCGAGAAATGATCATCTTTCTTGTAAGAGTAAGGTTACTTGAATTTATAGATTTTCCGACTTGTTGTTTTGTATCTTAAACCTCTAAAGTTTGACAATTTGCCACTCTAAAGTATTCCAAATGATCCAAACCGGTCAACCATGTTATTTTAGTAGTAGTGCATATAATATTTATAAAATGATGTTGTTTTACATGTTATCTCTAGATTCTGATATTAAATTTTGCTTTTCAACAACATGATCGGGTGCAATGTCATCTTCTTGGTCTTTTGGAATTGCAAATATGTTAAGGGACATGTTTAGTTGAGTAGCATGCCATCAAAACCTAACCATCATTACAGCACCACATAAAACGTGATTTGGTTTGGCCCTACGTATGACTTAGAAACTAATATATACTTAACATTGGTTGATTAATATCCAAAAAACCATTTAACCTTAATTTTTATTATTTTAATTCAAAGAATTAGTAGTTGGCAAACATCTTGCAATCCAAGCTCCTTTTCATAAAATCTATTTCATCACATCAACTTGAATCGTGATTTTTAATATGAGTTTTCACAGGTACTCTCAAGTCTCAATGACGATTTGATAGAAAATACTCATTACAAAGCAGAATTCTCGAATACTATTTTACGATTGTTTTTTCAATCTCGTTTTCATCGTATGAGAACACGACCATTATCGTCACACCTAAAAGCACAAAGAATGATTGTTGTCCACATTTTAAAGACAAACAAAGAAGTGACAAAGGTCTTTAAGCGTTCAATAGTTCAATCATAAAAACGTTACTTCATACTAGCAGGGTACCCGCGCGTTGCGGCAGCGGGTACCATGAAATAAAATTTTCCATGTATTTTAGTTTATTATGTTCTTTTTGACAATAATTTACGGATATCAAAAATTTCGTTTAGCTCGTGTCCGTTCGGGCTCGAGCCCGTTTGACCCGTGCCCATTCGGGCTCGAGCCCATTTGGCCCATTGCCCGTTCAGGCTTGAATATTTGTATAATGTGCTTTATTATTTGTATTAGTGACATTTAATGCAGGAATTGTATTTAAGTTGGTTGTACAATATGCTTGATAATTTGTATTTCTTATGTAAGGGGTGCTTTAATAAGTGCATTAATTGTATTTATTGACCAGTTAATTATTGTATTTAATGTACATAATGATTTATTTATTGTATTTAATGTTAGTATTAATTGTATGTTAGAATTAAATATGATGGAATTTCTATAAGTAGCACTGGTTGTTGTACTTATAGCTTTAGAAGTTGTATTGCTTAATTTTAAGTATTTCTATTAATAGTAGGTCTTCCTCCATTATAAGATAGTTAGATTAGATATATACTTTGCATTTACCACAACCCATTGGGTGGTGGTTAAGCATCATGATTTATGTGAAAATTGCATTTAATAAAATAATTATTTTCATATTTATACATATTTAATGATTATAATTATGGAAAATGTTGTTATACATAGAATGTTTGAAGTTAATTAAATGTTGAATTTTTAT
Organism: Artemisia annua; assembly: GCA_014162995.1. Taxonomy (NCBI): domain Eukaryota; kingdom Viridiplantae; phylum Streptophyta; class Magnoliopsida; order Asterales; family Asteraceae; genus Artemisia; species Artemisia annua. The sequence continues at coordinate 80,616 of LBNU01001024.1, read as the reverse complement.
TTATGGTAAGCTTAATCAGAACCCAATGGGTTGTGGTTAGCAAAACCCTTATTTATATGATTGATTTACCGACATTTGCAAAAACAAAAACCATAAGTCGTACACAGATGTTCGTTATTTAAATTGATGATTATTAGGAGTATTTGTTTTCCTTTTTGTGGTTTATGACAACGATTTATATTGAACTGCTAGCAAAGAACTAGACGGAAGAGAATACATGATATTTGTACAACTGTAGAAGCTAATTTCCGATTATCATTCCAATCTGTACAATTCGGACATAGTTTTCTAATTGTACGTGTAGAAATCAAGGGTAGGCAAAACTTGAATATAAATCTCATATGTGTCATAGATCCAATGAACCTATCATGGTTATTCTTTTATTTTTTAGCNACTTTTATGAATATATTACAAGTCTTTAATCTTCTTGTGTGGTCCTATGTTGTCTGCTGTTGTTAGCACCAAAAACAAACACCCATTTATAACAGGTAACCCAAACACATCTCTAACCTATTCGGGTATAGTTAACTAAAGAGTAGTCATAAAATTGATTTCCCTATTATACGGTTATACCCCTGCAAATCTAACAAAAAAGTTGTGTTGACCGAGCCCAAAATGGTCAAGGGACGCATTCGGCCTAAAAATCGCATGTTTTGGACGCATGACGACTAAAATCAGAATTTAGGGTGCCTGGTGATGGTTTTGACCAAGTTTAGGGACCAACAGTGTATTTTAGTCTTTATTTTATTTTTATTTTTTTCAAAATTTCCACCCAGAAAAATCACACATGATTTATAAAAATCATATGTGATTTTTAAAAATTAAATGTGATTTTTCTAGGCGGAAAATTTGAAAAAAAAAAAAAAAAAGTTCATCGAAAGTATAAAGAAGTACATATCTATAAATAGATAATTAATTCTCGTCACGATGGTGTATTTTTTGTAGCTTAAGGATTTACCGTTTGCAATATAAAAAAAATGTTAGAAAATGATTTTTTTTATTAATTTTGATGAAAAGTGAATTGCTAAAATTGGTTGTTTAGATTTATGACAAATATGAGATATATATTAATCTCATCTCATCAAGGGTATACTTGTATTATTCATTGAACAAATGAGAATACATCAAGAATAAATAAGAAAAAACTAACCATAAACTAGATGGGCCTAAACATCGGGCCGGGCATAAAAACCTTATTAGCTAACATCCACTCTTAAACTCACAATGCTGCAGCGGTAAACATTGAGAGTTTGTCAAACAGATAATAAGCTAAAACTGGAAACTAAACACGCAGCTTTTGAGTGTCCCAAAGCTCAAACTCAGTGCTAGATGGAGTCTCAATCCAATGCAATCCAAACTGTAACAGGGGGAAAAGTCTAAAATAAACGGACCAAAATTCAGAGCAACATAATTACGGAGATGAGTGAAGGTAGAACAGGCAGATAGAGCAGATTCCGACAGACAGATGCATATCAGACAAACAGATGCATATTCAGACAGACAAGTGCAAACAAAACCAAGCAGAACCAGATCCAGAACCACGTGTAGATTCAGAGGCAGACAGGTGCAGACAGATGCAGATAAAACCAGGCGGAACCAGATGCAGAACCACATTTGAAACCAAAACAAGTTGATGTCGAGATGCAACACATAACTACTCAAGACTTAATCGGATTAGTTAAAATTATTGCATTACATCACTATTCGCAATGATCCATTATAACCCAAACAAAAATAACCGTCCAATGCTGGTACCATTATTAATACCAATACGAATACTAAATGCCACAAAAGATACACAAATATAACCACCAAACTTATGAAATCAATACTAACTAGAAAAGTGGGGGATGGGTCGTGTGTGTCTTTTTGGGATGATAGATGGGTTGGTGGGGTGAGACTGCGAGATCGATTTCCTAGATTATACCATTTGGATAGGTGTAAGGTGGTTAAGGTGGCAGGTCGGGGGGTATGGAAAAATGAAGGGTGGAGATGGGCGTGGGATTGGGTCAGGGAACCGAGGGGGAGGGTGGTTGACGAATTGGTTGGTTTAGAAGAATTTTTGAGTCACGTTAACCTAAATTTGAATGGCAGGGACACGTGGAATTGGGAGCTAGACGATGAAGGCATATTTTCAGTCAAGAGGTTATCATCTGTGGTGGAAGAAAAGTGCTTGAATGTTGGTGTTGCAAATTTTGAGACGGTATGGAACAATCTCATTCTGAAAAAGATCAACATTTTTGCTTGGAGGACGATGCGAGGCAGGTTACCGGTAAGGGTGGAATTGGATAGAAAGGGCATTGATTTGCATTTGGTGTTGTGCCCTGTGTGCGATAATGCTTGTGAATCTATAGACCATGGGATTATTCTTTGCAGTGAAGTGATGAAGGTTTGGTCGTTGGTGTTTGGGTGGTGGAAACTAGGCAGTGTAAATGCGTTCACAGCATATGATATGTTTAATCATAATGGTGGCGAGGGGATATCTACAAAAAATATAGCAATATGGCAAGCGGTTGTTTGGACAACGGGATACTTTATTTGGAGAAATCGTAATTGTCGGGTGTTTGGAAAAAAGGTTGAACCTCATATGAAAATCTTTCAAGAAATTCAGCTGAGGTCCTATGAATGGATTGTGCGAAGATCGAGCAAATATAAATTAAGATGGGACGTGTGGCTGGTGGACCCAAGATTATGTACTGTTTGAAGGCTGCGTGGAACTGGAAAGGGGTGTTTGGTACTGTGAATACCAAGAATATAAGTGCTTGGAGTAAACAGTACGTATATGCAGTTGGGTACATGGTGTTCTTGTTGATATTGGTTAGTATTAATTAAGTGGGTTAATTTTACATATAAGTAACGAACTTTCCAAAATTTTTAATGTTAGGTATTTTACTCACGAAAATACCAAGTTAGGTAACCGAACTTTTATATTTGTTCAATGTTAGGTAATATTTGGTACTTTTGTAACTTGTAACCGGTGCAACCGGTTACCATTATAACACGTCATTTTTTTTTATCAATGAACAACTTTTTCTTGGAACTGTTTTTATGAATTAAACCATGAGATTCCAAGTCAAGTCAACATGAACAGTTCAAAACCCACTTCACCTTCTTCAACCTCACACCATCACAAGAAAAATGTCACTCTCATCCTACATGTCGAGGCTCAAAAAACTCACAAACCCCATAAACACCAATTGTTAGTTAAAAAATGACTAAAAACTCCATAGATCTGCATATATGGTCCGGTGGCGATGGTTGTTTTTGGTAAAATGAATCAGAGAGATGGAGAATGTAGGACGAGTTTTTAGAGTTTTTTTAATAGTATGTATGGTTTGGTTATGAGTTTGATTCGTGATCTTTTTTATTGGTAACTGAAGCTGCTTCGAGAAATGAAGAACCAGATCCAAAAGTAGTATTCGTATATCTTATCATTTTCTAAAAGAAGGAAAAAGAAAAGGTAACATTAGAAGATCTGAAAGCTAGCGTGCCATGATGGGTTTGGAAAATCTTGAAATGGGTCGGGTTGAGATTGGCGGGGCGGAGTGGATCTGGTGGAAGAGAAGTGGTGATGAGCAGCATGATGAAGAAGATGATGAGACTTCCATTAATGGGTTTTTTTTCTTATAGACTATTATATGCAGAATTGAGGTTTAATTATATGTACAGATTTTTATAAATTTTGTGGAGTGGAAATGATGAAGAAGAAAATGAAGAAGATGATGGATACACATTAAAGAAAGGAAGGTTTCATAGTATAATATTATATGAAGTCACATGTGGGCCCAAAAGACTAGCCGGTAATATTACCTAACATTGAAAGTTTCACAAAGTTTGGTTACCTAACTTAGTATTTTTGAGAGTAAAATACCTAACATTGAAAATTTTGAAAAATTCGTTACCTAACAGTAGAATTAACCCTAATTAAGTCAGTCAAACCAATTGTGTAGTTCAGGTAGCTGCACAAAGTGCGGATAAGGTTGTGAATAAGATGTTATTAAACGATTAACACCATTCAATCAATCAGTTGCCATTATGTTCTCGCTTTAAAGAAGATCAAATATAAAATAAAGCCTCCTACATATCTGCTTTTCTTAGACATGAATGACGTGAACAATATGTAGATCGAAACAAACTTACTTGATTAATATAAATAACCCTACCGTACAATTATTCCTCATACACGTGTGCCATTTTCAAAATAGATCCAAACCATATTCAAAGTAATTCCACCAACCCACTATCCAAGTCATATACCAACAACGAATAATTAACCGGCGGCAAGATGTGGACTGCTACGAGATAGGATACAAACGAATAACCTTTTTTTTTTTTTTTAGTTTTCTTAGTTTTCTTTTTTACTTAGCTAACACTATGAATTGTTGTATTCTTATCGAATATTGTTATGAAATATTTGGGTGCTTGAAAAGATATATTCAGCTATTTCATTGCAGTTCGTTTGGATATTTGGTCCAATAAAAAACACTCTAGAATATCCAATCATACTCGATTTGTTAGGTGTTTTTTACTACATTTTAAAAAGTACATGAGCATGATTGGATATTTGATCCAATAAAAGCTTGTACAAATATGATGTAATTTGTTATTCTAGCTCATTGTTAGCTTATATTTATAAATAAATTTATGGCGTTCAAAGAAAAAGAAAGAAAAAAGAATTAAGAGGAAAATTATTACAATACGTTTGTACAAACAATTTTTGGATTAGCAATCCACTAATCTAACCAACCTTAATTTTGTCAATCTTATCTTGCTAATGTTCTTGTGAAGATCACACGAAAAGTTTGCAGTTTGTTCAATGAAACAGATTGACGCACAACAATCAGTACACATTTAGACATTCATGATTACTCATGCTAGCTTGATCAGTTGATCTTATAGCATTAATATTCGAACATAATGAGCGAGAAGGTTGGCATGTTAAAGTTCATGAAAGACTAATGAACGGAATGATTTGTTTCTACCCATGTGGTCGCTAAAGGTGTAAATGTGGTCGCTAAAAGTTTTGGTCAAAGACGGGGCCAAGAAAGTATTTTTTTTTCGTTTAGCGGACCTATAGCGATGATATCCATCGTTGCTATAGGTTGCCCGTCACAAGAAGTGGCAAATGGTGTAGTGATTGACAAGAAAGTACACCTATTCTGTGAAGTTTATGTCTCTCAAAAGATCTTATAAAACGGTATTGTTGGCAAAAGGAAATGCACATAAATTTGAAGAAGTTGACAACACAAAATAGGTCAAAGTCATATAAAAAGTCACTTTAATTTGACAACACTCAACATTCTTGCTTCACCATACAGTAGGTGAATATGTGCTTTTCCCTCAAAGAACTAGAAAAAGCTATGCATTGGCAACTTGTATAGTTGTATCCAACCGTCCATAGCTTAATATCTCTGCCTATAAAAAACCTTGCGATTAAATTCTTATGTCATCTTTGCCTTTGCCACCCAAATTGAATCATAAGCTAGGATGTCTATCATTCCTACATCTTTCTTTGGTGCTTTCATGTTTCTAACATTTTTTGTTTACTTGTCCCCTGGATTTGCTGAAGCAAAACATGATGGCACTGGCATTACTAGGCACTACAAGTTTGATGTGTGTTATTTCGCGACTTATGATTATATATTTCATTTGATATACATTTGTCGTTCTAATGTAACTTTTGATTTTAGATACGGATGCAAAATGTGACACGGTTATGTGCGACGAAGAGTATAATAACTGTCAACGGCAAATTCCCAGGGCCTCCAATTGTAGCTAGGGAAGGGGACCGAGTAATAATAAAAGTTGTGAATCATGTTCCAAACAATATCACAATCCATTGGTACACATTTTCATTTTTGTGTGATTATTTACCGATTTGTTGATTATTGGATATGATTGTTGCATTTTTTGCTTCGAGTAGGCATGGAGTTCGACAACTTCTGAGTGGATGGGCTGACGGGCCAGCATACATTACACAGTGTCCTATTCAAACAGGACAATCGTACACTTACAACTTCAGCATTACGGGCCAAAGAGGAACGTTATGGTACCATGCGCATATCTCATGGATTAGGGCAACATTATATGGTCCAATCATCATTCTCCCGAGACGTAATGAATCATACCCGTTTGTTAAACCATATAAGGAAGTCCCAATCATATTTGGTAATTACATGTTCAAAGTATATGTTTTCGCAGCACATCTTATTTGTTCATGCAAATTTTCTGAGTTTAACATTGATATTGTATAAACAGGAGAGTGGTGGAAGGCTGATACAGAGGCTGTGGTTAGCCAAGCTATTCAAACCGGGGGAGGGCCGAACAATTCAGACACTTATACGATAAATGGACTCCCCGGTCCATCAAAAAATTGTTCCGCGCATGGTACCTATTTGCTGATCATTATTTTTGGTCCATTATTACGAGTAGCGAATTCAGAAAATCTACAGATAAGATAAATTTTAGAAATAGAACTTAGGACAAAACTTAAGTAGCTTATAAACTTAATAATCTCATTACTCCGTACTATTTACAAAATTTACGATGTGACCAACTGAATAATATTTTTGCAGAAACGTTTAGGCTCAAGGTTAAGCCGGGGAAGACATATCTCCTTCGATTTATCAATGCTGCCCTCAACGACGAGCTCTTCTTCAGAATTGCAAATCATACATTTACCATCGTTGATACAGATGCAAGCTACACAAAACCATTTCAAACCGATACTATATTTATTGCGCCGGGACAAACTAGTAACGTTCTTTTCAAAACAAAAAACCACGCCCCCAATACAAAATTCTTAATGGCTGCTAGACCATATTCCACAGCAGCCTCAGGAAGATTCGATAACACCACGGTTATAGGAGTCCTCGAATATGAAGGTGCTAATATTACATCATCCCTTAAAGTTCTTCCTGTTCCACCACTCCCGAGGATCAACGCCACCTCCTATGTTGCCAACTGGACAAACGGACTTCGTAGTTTGGCTAGCTCTCGGTTCCCAGCCAACGTACCACAAACCATCGACCGACGGTTTTTCTTCACTGTTGGCTTAGGAACTACCCCATGCCCTAAAAACCAGACATGCCAAGGACCTACAAACACCACCAAATTTGCCGCAGGTATTAACAATATTTCCTTTGTAATGCCAACAACGGCACTCCTTCAAGCCCAATATTTCCAACGAATTGAATAGGCTTTACACAACCGATTTCCCAACCACCCCATTGAACAAATTCAATTATACTGGCACGCCACCAAACAACACAATGGTGACTACTGGAACCAAATTGGTGGTTCTACCGTTCAACACGACCGTGGAGTTAGTAATGCAAGGAACAAGCATCCTTGGGGCTGAAAACCATCCTCTCCATATCCACGGTGTTAATTTTTTCGTGGTAGGTCAAGGGACCGGGAACTTTAACTCAACAACAGACCCATCCAACTTCAACCTTGTTGACCCCGTAGAAAGAAACACCGTTGGGGTGCCATCTGGTGGATGGGTAGCTATCCGGTTTCGATTTGATAATCCAGGTGAAATGTAACACTAAGTATTTTCTTGGCAAATTAATATATATAAGCAAGTACTCATATAAGATATTTAACGTGTATATTTGGATGCATGCAACATGCAGGTGTTTGGTTCATGCATTGTCATATAGAGACACATATAACGTGGGGATTAAGGATGGCATGGGTGGTTAAAGATGGAAAGATGTCTAATCAGAAGCTGCCACCACCACCGGCTGATCTTCCAAAATGTTAACTTTAACACTGGCGGACCGAGGACTGAAACTTATTATCGAGGTGATTTTCTTTGATTTAAAGGATTTGTAACCCGGACTAGATGCACTTAAGAAAAATTAGTGTTTTTGACAAACTTTTAAACTACGCAGGATAAACTCATGTGGTTGAACGACACTCCCGAAAACCCTCCTCAGTTCACCCCTGACTACGGCAATCATAATAAGAGCTGAGCTTTGATATTTGATTTCATTTATGCGTCCGGATGCATGGCTAACATGTATTCTTATCATTTTTTTTATTATTTTTTTTTTAATTTTTTTTTTATTTTTTTTATTTTTTTGTTTTTTGAGATATTTTGGAGGTTTCGATTTTCTTTTTAATTCATAGTTGTACGTTCCAATTGGTTTGTATATTTATGGATCAATCGTATCCCTCAACTGTTTGATAATATATTAATAAACAATAATATATTAATAAACAATTTTCTATCTTGAAGAGGTTATTGAGTTATGTAACTCTTAAGCATGAGCCGATATAACTACGCGTTGAAATGAATGTGAAAAGTGCAAACTAACTAATGTACATTGTAATTAATTTCCCATGAAATGTAAAACAATACGAATAGAAATTTTTAAAATTCACATACTCTAATACTCTAAGTAGAGATGTAATCCCATCCCATTTCCCACTCTTATCCCCATCTCCGCTCCGCCCCATCCCTGGTTGAGATCGCTTTATATCCCAATTTGCGTCTCTTACGGGGATCGAGGATCCTCGCCAAGATTCAGGGATTATCAATCTTTATCAATAAAACATAAACAATACACAAACTCATCAAAACTATAAAGAAATTGGCCCATAAAATACCTCAAGAGACGTACATCACTCATACTTAAATTAGTTACAATGTTAATCAAACTTTAAAGTATTGTAAATATTGATACAACAGTAACAACACATATAAGAATAACGTGCATTGTATTTGAATACTCACATACAATGCATGTTATTCTTATATGTGTGGTATCAATATTTATGATGCTTTAAAGTATGTGAGTATTCGGCTAAAACACTAATTAAGTAATATATAACAATAATTAGCGTTTAATTGTTTATACTTTTTAAGCAATTTGATCATTTAAATATCATACATGCATATACATTACATGTCAATGCTCATAGAAATATACATACATAAGTAAATGTTGTATTGCTATACATATTATTCTCATATATCTATACATTAAAAAAGATCACGGTCAGTTTCGGGTTCGAGTTCGAGGATTGATGTTATCCCCATCACCGCCTCATACCCAGTTACGTAATTCGGGTGATTCCCCATTCCCGGTCAAATCAGAGATTCCCCAGTCAAATCGGGTTTAGGGATCTGGTCCCCGTCGGGTACGGGCCTTTTTGCTATCCCAAACTCTAAGGCCGGGTTTTAGCCTCAACATAATAACTTACTTGTGATAAACAAAAGTGGCCATTGGTTTTATGATATCAAAACTACTATACTAGATAAGTGGTGACGTGTTATTTGTAGGTCTATATATTTTGAACAAAGTTTTACTATTTATATTTTGCCAAACTAATCTATAAACTTAACACTAACGGGCAGTGTACCCGATCAATGTAACTAGTTGGGTAAGTACGAGTCCTTCGTTAGGAGTGAATTACTAATATACTAATTATAAAGGTATTTTAACTACAAAATAAAATAAAATAACGCAAAGGGGGGCAGCCTGAGATACTAACACGAGTTTGGTTAATAATTATCTAATAAAGCTAATAAATAAACCAAATAACGCAAGATCAATGATATAAAAAAAATGCACTAAATCAATATTAGGAAGAACGTGCTAGTCAAGTTCATCCAATTAAGTATTAGTAATATGTTTTACTAGTGCAACGATTACTAAGTTATTACCGATTCTTGTTGGTGATTCACGAATGTAAACTAGGTGGATTTTCCCCCAAATCCTAGGCTCTGACGAGGGTTAATGTTGTCACCATCAACGAAGCCCGCTTAATATCCTTCAACTACTATTTATAGTCTATCTAGGTGACATGAATGCAACGTAAACTTCTACGAGTTTTACTAACTTATTTCATACAATTTTGTAATTATCTACCTAGTGATATTACACTCACTAGTCTTAATAATTGAATTTGCTAAGGAAAGCTTCCAGACATGTGCTCCTAAGCTAGGGCCAATTCAGTTGGTTTTCCAACATTCAATTATTACAATACGGATCTAAGGTTTATAATTTTCAAATAACCACAATTACCGAAAGTTAAATTATAGAATTTAAAGTTTATAACCAACATCAAATAAATAAATGAGCATAGGCGATAAAAATAAATAATATCAAACGAGGTAAACTACTAATCGATGTAAAACATCTAAAAAACACATAAACTTCATAAACTTGGCTAATGCCTAAGGGTGTCAGCCTATAATCTCAGTAACAAAGTAAACAAACATAATCATAACGTATAAAGTATGAAACATAGTAAATATGATACGCTAACCGAATGATTAAGTGATGTAACTAGGTTACAAAGAGTGATCCTAAACAACGACTGAGTTTGCAGGACCTTCTTGCCTTCTAAATCGTTTGGGAATCGAGCCTTGGGGTATAAAGTTGTGTAAAATCTATAATAAGGCTGTTCTATATATAGTCTCTGAAAAATGGTCGATACGGCGTATTGGGATCCTCTAATACGACGTATCCTAATACACCGTATCGGGCTTGAATACCGTAGGCCCCACGATTAAAATATTCTAGAATCTGTACGAACCATCTATGGATACGGCGTATTAGCCATTTTGGATATGCCGTATTGATGTATTTTACGACGTGGGTTGTTTGATGAAGTTTTGAGTGGATGCGCTGTATTACCAAGGATGAATACAACGTATTGAGTCTCTGATTAGTGAACTTTGCTTGATTTCTTCATTTTAGCTCCAAATCACGTCTATTTCTTTAACTTTCATCAATTACTCCATTATTTACTGAGATTGACAAAAGTAAACAATTAATTACCAATTCTCACATAAATAACATAAAAAGGCAACATAAATGGGATAAATGGTGCATATATTTAGTTCTTATTTGATATCATTAGGTGGCTAGATGTTTAACGCAATCACAATATTAATCATAAACACTACAAGGGATTTTGGCGATGAATCATCGCCAAAACTTTTTAGCCACATCTCATCCCCAATGCATCATCGCTAAAGACTATAATTACCGATGAAATGTTATAATTCTAGTTATACTAATTTTTCTTTCTTTAGGTTAAAAGGAGAATATAGTAGTTACCAAAAACAGATAAATAGTTCAACCCAAAAACTCAGGACAATCCCTCAGAGTTTAGAGAGTAACCAAATTAAGAAAGGAAACACAACAGAAACATAATTCCAATCCCAAATACTAACTTATACATAATCTTCTACCCATTCTTGCATATCTGCTTTGGCAGAGGCGGACTAAAGACTCAAATAGTAAAGGAAAATATATTGATAACATCAAATAGTGTAGTCTTTTTACTATCAATATCCCATGTTATTTGCTCATTATTCTTGTTTTCACATAAGATTTGATGCTTAATTATTTTCTATTTGAATAACAGGGACTTATATGAGCATTGGAACGAAAAAACAAGAAAATTGTAAGAAACTTGAAGAAAAACAAAGAAAAGCTAGAAAGAAGAATATGCCGCATATTCTTCTATGGAATTTTTAAAGTCCCTTACCGCCATAGTGTATTCTTCATCTTCACTATTCGAAGAGGAAGTTTCCTCGTCGCTTTTGATTCCTTTTTGGCTTTTAATGCTAGTGACTTATATTTTTCTTTCTTGTCTTTAGAAGCCTTATAGTCTTTTTCCAACACCACTTCATAGACTTTTAGGTTGCCAATAAGTTTGTCGAGAGAAAGAATCGACAAGTCCTTTGATTCTTCTATGGCCGTTACCTTTGGTCTCCATTTGGTTGGAAGAGCTCTTAGAAACCTCCTAACATGATTTTGACTTGAAAAAGGTTCATCAAGTGCTTGTAATGAAGTAATAATAGTGTTAAATCTAGCAAATGCATTATCAATATTATCATCATTGATATAAAAAAATTGCTCATATTGTTGAACAAATAAATCTATTTTAATGTTTTTTACTTGCTTATTATGTTGATGGGTAATCACCAAAGAGATCCAAATGTCTTTAGCTATTTTATGTATAAAAACTCTTTCATATTCCTTTTTAGGTAAGGCATTATATAAAACCATTTTTGCCTAATTATTTTTCAAAAGCATTTTCTTTTGATCATCATTTTGACGTTCATAAGAAACACTTTCATCTCTGCCGGTAGAAATATTTCTAACGACAGGTTTATAATCGCCATCAACAATAGTAAGCCAAAGATCAATATCTTTAGATTTCACATATGTTTCAAATTTATTTTTCCAAAATATAAAACCGGCTTCAAATAGTGGTGGTCTTTGCATAGACTGCCTTTCTTTGTAGTTTTCGAATTCCATTAGATCTATTTTAAAATTTTAAAATACAATGTATTATAAAACTTTTAGTAACCTGCTCTTGATGCCAATTATGAAAAACTGAAAGGGGGGTTTAATAAATTTCGTTTCAAAATAATTAGATCAAGTTTATGTGAAACCCTTTTGATAATCAAGTATCAATAATGTAAGAATATAAGTAATAAAAATAAATACAATATGTAAAGTAAAGTAAAGAGAGATAGAACCATGACACATGTATTTATAGTGGTTCGGCTATAAGGACACCTTCCTTACCCTACTTTACTCCTCGAGTACCCAACTCAGGAGTTCATAAATACTATTTCTACAAGCTCCTTGACTGGCGGAGAAGTCTCACAACGTCGCTTACACTTTATAAGGTACAAAGCTAAATACCTAGTTCTTACAAAGGTAGAACCAACCCAAAACCACAATCTAACAATACAAGTTTATGGTACAATGAAATGAATGATAAACAAGAATCAAATGATTGATGTTGTGATGATGGTGAAGACTAGCAACACTTCTCTTGAAGCTTGAGAGTCTTATATGCAATCGTAGTGATCTTTGTCTTTTATAAACTCCTAATAAGAACCACCAACAAAATGAATGTAAACTATGAATTGATCTGAGATCAAGGTTAGTATGATGCTATGAAAGAATATAAGAAAGTATGTAAGATATGGATGAAGAAATGAAGAGAATTGGCTTGGTATTTATAGGCCTAAATGTTACAGTTCATACGGATCCAGCAGATCCCTTTCAAAAGTGATCCAGCCAGTGCAAACTAAGGGATCCGGCCCTCTGATTAACTAAATCAGGATTTTTGATATAAAAATCTCATAAGATTTTGTTTGATCTTACAAGATATGCCTAAGATATGATGTGGCAACACATAGAAAGTCAACTATATCAATGAGGTCATGCATAAGGTAATAAGTAATTTTACAACTAATTTTTACTATGCTTGAAAATAAATTTGTAAGTAATTTTGTGTTTTACTTGTATAATGTAAAGTTTTGTAAAGATGATTTTGATGAGTTAGAAAGCTATAGATTTAAAACTTATGTATTTTAATTTTTACTTATAATGATTTTACGATTGTTATCGATTGAACACAGAAAGATCGTAAAATATAAATGAAGGCCTTTACAGCTTATTTGTATTAACAAGACTGACAATACCTTGTTTGTTTACAAAACTAGAGTTGATAAATTCTTGTACAAGTGTATGTAGATGATATCATATTTAGTTCAACAAACAAGAAACTTTGCAAACAGGTATAAAGGTACAATAATTGTCAACGCTGTTCACTAAAGAAGAGTTTATCCAATTATCTAGTACATGAGCATTTAATGCAATCTCACCAACTCATTGAATGATCACCACGTGTAAAGTAGATCCGTTTGGAAACCCTAATTCTCTACTAAAAAAGAGAATGTTTGTAAAGGAGTAAATGCATCTCTTGCAATTAATGTGATACACATTCATGAGTATTTACTCCTCGATTTGAACTTGGTGGCTCAATAATTCAACGAGTAAGAAAAGTTTATACGTAAACAATAATTGTCATTCAACTAAGATTGGAATTCCACAACAATTCTTTGTCAAATTATTTTATTTATTTCTAATAAGAATTTTAAACGTTGAAAAACTTTCTTGTGTTATTTGTGTTTAAACTGCTTTGTATATTCTTGCTATAAACTGTTTAAGCACCGCATCAGATTACTGAGTGATTTAACTTAGTTATAATAAGTTTTAATCAACTCTAAAGGGAACAACACTATTCCTTCTGACTATACTCCATATGATCATATATACTTCTTGAGCATGGTAAAGATACCACATGTGCTACTATGTCTCTCTATTCATCATCATTCAAAACATATAGCTCCATTTTCTTCTTCAATTCATTCCTTTGAAGCATAACGACATTTGAAAAACAAGTGCTCATATGAATATGGTCACGCCTTAGTGTTTCTAGGATACCATTGCAAAACTCGATTTTGATTTTTGAGTTGCTAATCTTCCATTTAAAGTTGTCCACAAAATAAAAGTGTGCACGGAAATACAATGTGAGAACTAAACGATAGAACTCCAGTCAGCTTTTGCATCATCATATCATTCTTAAGATCTTTCCAAGCTCTGTGTATAGAGAAATCAGGTCGAGTTTGAGGAGCAAGTTGTGGCTATAGGATGGTATTTATTTTTTCGCTATCCTATAAATCGATGATTAATTATACCAAGCTATTTTAGATTGTGAGGTTAGACACTTAGATTATTTTGGCAAATTCTCATTGTCAAGTACCCCAAATCTGCTTCTAATTGCATAATTTGTTTATTTTGATGACCGTTTTTCGTGTACGTATCTTGTTACAAAGTATTTCTTCTGCCATGTGTACTTACTGTCCTGAACTATTTTTGGGTTTGAGTTTTGGTTAGCAGGGCATATTACTGGTTATAAATCATAAAGTTAATACCATTTATTTGCAACATTGTCATATGGCGGCCTTCATTTATAAACTTTACTGTGGATGTTTTTCTACATATAACGAACAAGTTTGAAAAGAATTAATTTCAGCTCTCCCAATGAAAATGTTCAAGTTCGGTCATTGCCATAAATCCATATTCACTTTGATAGGGAGTGAACTGTTCACTTGAAGTACTATCTTGATTACTACTGTGTAATAATCTTTTTGAATATTTAATCATCGCTTTAGGAATTCGATCATATTTTTGAAAGCTCTCAGTATGGATGTGATCATATCATTCATATTCATACTTTGTCTTTAATAATATATTTAAAATTAATTCGATGTACACAAAACCTTTTAGAGCTTGTTTTACTGCAACTCTGTAACAAATATAAATAAAAAATGTTTCAATCTGCCACAAGTGTAGGAATTTACTGACCCTATAAGTTTTTTCAACTCAGATGAGTATATCTATATCTATATCGAAAGATTGAACTTCTCGTGCGATTTTATTCAAACATTAAAATCGATTAAAACAATATATACTGGATCATAATTATTATTTTATAAAACAAGACGCTTACCAAAAGATTGGTAACTAGACCAAACTGGCTGGTTTTATAAGAAACACCATGCATGATAAACTAGGTAGTTAACCTCATCTCTGATCCATTATAAACTAGGTACCACACTATTAAATATCGCTGATGTAGCCAGAATCGTTGTCCGTGAAAGATGAAATAGTCTCGGAAGAATATAATGGAGAAAGCGTTTCATATGCTGCTGTTCCATCTATAACGCTCACCCTCTCTGTCGGATGGTATGCGTCCCAAAAAACATAATTTTCCCTGTTGCTACATGGGATTTGATTTGGAGCGCAATTCCCTTTGGCATATGTACTCGAGACTTCACAACATGGCACATCGGTCACATTCAGATCTGTATTTGTAAACACCACGTGCATTAGGAATGTCAATTATTCATATAATAATATGACAAAGGTATAGGGTTTTATTTTCAAAATGAGACTATAGCAAAAGTGACTTAATTGTGTACCTTTAGAATAGCCTAGCGGAGAGTCAATTATGATGAACTTTGCATCAGCGTACTTATTGTTTAGGTCATTCAGAGTGGCATTAAGAAGGGTGTTAAATAATATGATCGCGTAATTCACAGAATCCACACATGAGTTTACGCCATACTCCTTCATCATTCCGGGGGTACAACCCGTATAGCCAGCTGCAAAAATTCCGAACTTTCTTGCTCCATATTTGTATAATGCCTATGGATCAAACTTGGAAGGTCATTTTATTGTTCGTTCATTTTTATAATTCCTGTGGATCGATACTTTTTTTCCACAATGAGGTGTCAAAACGTTGTATCATCAAATTATTTGCATGTCTACAACAACGTCACTAATCTAAGTTCTAGGTAACTAAAAACAAACCTGAAGATGTTTTGAATACTGTTCGATAAGAACTTCAGCATATTGTTCCGGTGTGTACAGAGTACTTGTTTGGTAGTACTTTGGGGCAAAGTAGTTGTTAATATAGTCGTTGTTTCCCATTCCGATCGTGTATATGCACTTGTTTAGGTACTTCTTTGTCGTAGCGAGACTTCCCTTTCCAATCAAGTAGGAGAGACGTAAAATTGTGA
The DNA here is from genome assembly GCA_014162995.1 of Artemisia annua. Taxonomy (NCBI): domain Eukaryota; kingdom Viridiplantae; phylum Streptophyta; class Magnoliopsida; order Asterales; family Asteraceae; genus Artemisia; species Artemisia annua. The sequence continues at coordinate 64,202 of LBNU01001024.1, read as the reverse complement.
TCCAATGATTTTGGATCTGCTTATCCAAGGTTATTCTTGCACCCTGCAACGAGCAAGAATCATTAATGTGTGACAGTCGAGTAATGATCGACCAAGCAACCGACAAGGGCAAGATCCGTATCAATTATACTTTATGATACCTTATTTTGGATACTTTGTTCATTATTATACCATGAGCTATACTTCTTCCATTCCAGAGGAAATGTGTGCATTTCTATTTCAGTTTGCCACAAATAAGTGTACATCATCAAATTCTAACTATTTCAGCTAATCAAGAAATTACTAGATAAGGATAGGATTACATTAGTAAACAATTTAATAACACTTTTTTTAAAGAATTATGCACGTTTTAAAAAGGTGCATTAGGAGAATTCTTTATTACTCCCTCCGTCTCAAATTTATTGTTCATATTTCCTTTTTAGGTTGTCTCAAATTAATTGTCCATTACTAAAAGTAGAAAGGGACTTTTGATCGAGTTTACTATATTACCTTCATTTTAAGTTATTATTACAAACTTCAAAGAAGAATTAATTAATTAGTTAAGGGTAAAACTGTCATTCTGACAAAAAGTAAAAAAGATAAAACAGTAATAATTATGTTTTTATTAAACTATGTGTTTTTTGTTGGTGGACAATAATTTTGAGACGGAGGGAGTGCAAGCTGGACATGCTGTATACTCTTGCAATTTACATCAAGAGTCGACCACATAAAAACTCACGTGGAAATTATTTAAAAGTTTGACTTGGACATCAATACTCATTTAAACCTCAACCACCCATTTATATTGAGTACAGTTTTCATAACTATTCCTAAACTATTCATAAAATAATGTTGGGGAAAATAACACATGTTATATATTTCTTTTAACCTGTTAACGGAATCCATATGTAAAAATGTACTCCCTCCGTTCCAAAATTATTGTCCAGTTTGAATTTTCAAAGTCAAACTGGTTCACTTTGACCATAAATATTTTTTTTTATTATATAATACTTGATTAAAAATTATACCATTGAAAAGTACACTTAAAACCCAATCCATTTATATATTTTGCATCAAATATTATATAACACCCACAAAAATATTTAAGGTCAAAGTTGAAGAAGAAAGACTAAAAAAGTCAATAGTGGACAATAAATTTGGGACGGAGGGAGTATTTTTCTTACGTATTCTACTCCGATGGTTTCAACGTATGTCCTATATATTACCCATTTATATTGTCGTGTTAACCAAATGCATAACTTGTTATTATATGACTAACCTTAGTACCTTACAATAATTAGTAAATAGAACCATTTATGCCTATACATGCCACAAACTAGTAAATTAAAGGATTAGCTAAATAGTTAATGCTTGAAAGTGTCCATATAATCAACCTTAATGCAATTAGTCAAGTCTTATATGTCTAGGTTCTACATATTAATATCAAGCAAACGTGTAAGTTAAATATATATATAATGTGTGTTACAAGTATCTTTTATAATTACGGTAATGCTTGAAACGAAATATAATTTGCCGCAGCAATGCGCGGATGAGAACTAACCTTGTATTTATACACTTATGAAATATTCAAACAATATACGCCATCATGACATATATAGTTCTCTATATATCATGCATGTATACGTTTCTTTTTCACAGTTTCTAAGAGTACATAATATACCCCAAAATCTGTAATAACATTACTGATTATTGCGAAACAACCAAGGATATTTTTTATAGATACGGAAGGTTTAACTTGTTCATGCTAATTCACTAACTTATAAAATCTGGTTTAAGCTTATAAAATATCGTTATTATTAGAAAATCCTATTACACAAAGTTAAGTGTTATCATTATGAATCTATATATCTACGATTTATGCGCACACTTTATATTTACTTTTAGAATAACTTGAGGACTTTAAGTTGTGAACTTGTAAGCTTTTACTACGTATAATCATATATGACAGACTTGAACATGATCAAGGCAAATGAATTATCATAAGATCATTTGATTTCTTCATAATAAGTCGTTGGAAGTTCAAAAATCTAGAAAAGTAAGCATATAAGTAAGCTCCGGATAGAGCATATATGTACGATTTATACGTACTTTATAAGCTCTAGAAAATTAACCGTTTATATATACTTTTTTTAACAAGTTTATAGATACTTTGTAGTACGTGTTTCTTCTCCAAGTACAAGTATCTAGTTCATATTTTCAAAATAGGTGTGCGCAACCAAATGTTTTTGATCAATTTGGATCTTAAAAATGCAACCAAGAAGTTTTAAAACGAGACTTGATGTAAATATACTCTTAAATTTAACATATCATCCTTTAATGCTATGAATATAATTAACCATATACCATATGTTGGCCCGTTTCTTCAAGAATTCCAGCTGCCCCAGATGCATAATTCACCCCACTTATAATTTGCTCACCGTTTGCCGTTGCAAAAGGCGGAATGTAGCTCTTGAACCCAAGTAGTTCAGCTGTTATACAGAAAAAACGTAATGCATGAAGTTATTGTACAAGTGTCAAACTATCTTAGTATATATAAACACCCAAGGAGAAGGGAATACGTACCTATAACATCAGCTATATTACGGCCATTGGAAAATCGGCCAGTAGGGCCGTCAGGGAAATCAATACCATACGGTGGATAGTTAACTTTTGCTTGCGTAAGAAGGTAGTTGTTGTTACCGTTATCCATCAAAGAATCGCCAAATACGAAGTAGCAAGGGACTTGAGGTTCACCATTAGCTAATAACGTTAAAGTCAACAACATAAGAACCGCCACAGGCTTAAGGTTAAACCCCATGTCAATCACCGTGAGAAAGTATCTAAGTTGCTGCATTATGGTATAACAAGTGTGGTCGTATTTGTAGCCAATGGACATCACATACCTAACCTCACCCATAAGGACGTATAGCATTAATATTCATGGTCCACTCAAACACTTATAATATCGACATATCTATAGTGTTTATTCTATATAATTAGCTCAAAAAAGTACTTCGAAACATCAAAAATTTATTATAATTTGTTGCCTTCCAAAGAAAATAATGTTATTATAAACCTATAAATAACTGTGATATTAAGTCATAAACCTAATGACATTCATTTTTTATATTTCTTGGTTAAACATTAAACATACATAGGAATTTTATTTTTTATTGTTTATTTTTTTTAAAGCTAGCTAACTATATACACAACTAATCAATCTTAGAATATCCTAACCAGGACTTGACTTAAAACTATTTAGTTAGGAAACATTCTCACACATAAGAAATCATTGGGTTTCAACCCTTTGATATAGCGAAAAAAGATTATGAATAGGGTAAATCATACCAAGCTATTTTAGTTTATGAGGTTAGACACTTAGGGGCGTTTACTTTCTTTGTTAAATTGTCTGTGTGCTAAGAGTGTGGGTCTAAAAAAGCAAAATATTTCAGAAAAACCTTCCTAAGAAAAGACAAAGCTGAGAGCCGTTACAGGGGGCGGCCCCCTTAAACTTTAAGGGGGCGGCCCCCTTAAACTTTAAGGGGGCCGACCACACTTTAACGGGACCGGCCACGCTTGGTATGTGCTAAAACACATACCTTTTCTTGACCAAATTAAGACCAAAAAGACCAAAAACCCGCTAATAAATGCCAAATATATGTGTTTTTGAGCTTTTGTACATGCAGGTAAGAAATATGAGAAAAGGACAAAAACCAAGACAAAATCACAAAAAACGAGCACGAGAATGGAATGAGTCTAATATTTATAGCCGGGAATGAATCAGAGCTCAAAATGTCAAAAAAACTCCCTGGAAATCCGTAAAGTTTCAAGAATAATCCCTGGGCAAAATTTGAAGATTTGGCAAGATAGGTCCCTGGAGTTTCTGAAAATATCAGAATGGTCCTGAACGCTTATATCTGAAGAATTACATGCCAGGCCCTCAAGAAACTCAAGAATTGTCAATAGAGGCCTCTGGATAAACTTTGTGAAGTATGGCAGAAAGTCCTTACATTTGAGAGTTTACACTTTGGTCCCTTTGATTATTAACAAACACACAACCGGGGTCCAAAAAACTAAAACATAACCTTACCTAAATACCAAACAAGCAAACCCTTTATTCCAGCTTATTACCAACCATCCCACCACAACAACAAACCCTTTTAAATAAAAACAAGCCCAACCATATTATTATAACCCGCCATAACTTTTCCTAACCCAGCTAACCCCACACCCAAAATTAAAATAAGATAAATATTATGATATTACCTATATAGTATAACTATATCTATATATATACTATATATATCTAATGTACTATTATATACTATAGTATAATATAATACTACTATATATATAGTATAGCTACAATACCTACTATATATATATATATATAAAGGTTTTACTGTGCATCTTCTCACAGTCATGTAACCCACCCCCTGAAATACCTCAATAAACCTCGTACATGCCAGAGGCTTGATCCAAAGGTGGTCAGATAAGGTGGCACGTGGACAAATTGAAGCTTTTCATTGGTTGAGACACTGGAAGGTGATAGAGTGGTGGCATAAGATATCAGGAACAATCTAGTGGGATAAGGATCTAGTGATAAGCAACCAGCTCTGAGAGCTTCATTAACCGCCTTTAAGAGGCTTATAAAAGGGTTCCTGCATGGGTTCAAGTCGTGTAGGTTTAGTGTAGCATAGTAGTAAGTAAATGAGGGTTTTAATTCAAAAGTCTTTATACAGTTTTATGTTTTCCTAATGTAATACTGGTTTTAGTTTAATAAAAGTTCAAGTTTCTTTATTACTTTGCAAAAATCCGTTTACTGCTTTATTAGTTATAAGCTCTTAATTCCTCTAAAGTTCTTATTTTTAAGTAGCTTTAAGTTGCATTAAGCTTTTAACATCACTTTACAAGCTTTCATTTTGTTTATATTCTGTCAAAAAAAAATTATATAATAAAAATAATAAACAAGGGTACATCAGCTTTGATAAGCTAAAATATCCCTTCCAGTAAGCTCTCACAAGCTGCTCAGTGCTTGTTGTGAGCTTATGTCAGCTGCTTTGGTTCAAAGTTCCTTTCAATCAAGTTACTAGTAAGTTATTTTTTTTTCTATTTCTACATCTTCTTTATCTTTAGCATATTTACTGCTCTTTCTGCTTAATGTTACTCAGTGCTGCTTATTATTGTTGTTCATGTGTTTTTAGTAAGCTTTTACATGTTCTAGTCAAGGATTGTGATCTCACTGCCTAGTATTAAGTAAACTGCACTCTTATGTTCTTGTAGGTAACTGTAGGATTTTAGTGTTCATTTAAGTTTTAAATTAGCTAAGAAATCTAGTTTAGGCATTTAATCAGTAGGTATAAGCTTAAATATCAGACTTGTAGTGTAAAACCACCTTTTAAGGGGTGTTTGGATCAGGTAGAACCTGAATGTTGTTGCTGTCTTTTCACTGTTCATTCTGCATTAATAAGTTACTTTAGGCCTTTGTAAGATTAAACTTGCTTAAAATATACAGGTTGTTAAGCAAAAGTCAAAAAATCATGTCATTGGGCAATTCTGTGCTTATTAGAGTAAATATGAACCTGTGATCAGTGAATCTAGTTAGAATTAGTTAGCATCTAGGTTAATTAAGTCATAAATAAGCCTTACAGTACATCTTTAATAAGTAGTGATCAGTTCAAATTCAGAAAAGTCAACTTAGGTTTGCAATAGAAAAGTCAAATGTGCAGGTTCATATATGTGTTTCTACCATCTGTTCTAGGGGTTAATTAGGGCTCAATTAGGTTAAACAAATTAGGGCTTTTAGGTTTTTAGTGAATTATCTTAGGTTATCTATCTTTTGCCCCCCTTAGGTTCTACTTTCTAGCTTATTAAGTGACTTATTTATAAGCCACAACTTAGTTCCTTGCCTGTTTGAATCTGTCAAGTTACACAACTACCATAAATGCTTATCAGCTTACTTAGTGTGCTTTTTCAGTTGATTTATGCTTATTTAAGTTGTTTAAGCCTGTTGTGTGAGTTTGGTACCTTTAAGTGCTTACTAGCTTAAAAATAAGGCCTTTTTCAAACTGCTTATTAGCCCAAAACTGCTTATTAGGGTTTCAAATTAAGAAATTTTATTTTTCTTAGGTTTTTTATATTATTTTAGATTTCCCTGAAAAATTTCATAATTTTCCTAAGTCATTTACTATTTATTTTAATTAAAACTAGTTTTTAAGTATTTTTAAATACTTTTTAATTAATAATAATTCATAAAAATATCCAAAAATATTTTTTAGTTTTAAGATTAGTTTCAGGTTAATTTATAATTATAAAAATTAAATTTTTATTTTTCTAGCTTTATTATATATTAAATAGTATTTTAGTTTAATTTAAGTAATTAAAAGTAGTTTTTAATTAATAATAATTAAATAAAAAGCCAAAAAAAAAATATTTTTCTTTTTCCTAAAATTTTATTTTGTCTTTTAGTAAGTAGGAAAATTATTTTCATCCCCGTAGAATAAGTGTAGCTTTAAATTCACTTTTTATCTTGCGCGTTCGCGTTTATTTTGTGTTTTAATTACGTTTTTAGGTTTTAATTAAGATTTAGGTTTACGTGCTTTCTTGTTGGTATTATTTTATTTCCGTAGTGTAATTTTAGCTTAGGGTTCCCCTTAAACCCCTCACATTCACTTCACGAATCGCGAACACGAACCTACGAACCAAGTTTCAGCCTTCGTTGGGACTAAGACCCGGGGATACATATTTACCGGTGCTATCCTCGGATGATATCGGTTGTGTATACCAAGTTTTTGGCGCCGCTGCCGGGGAAGGCTAAACGTGTCCGTCGATTCTTTTTCGTTGATTTTTGATTTGAAGATCCTTCTCCGGAAGTTACTATTTTCGAAAATAATAAGCAGTTAGTTATCGAACACTTGTAGAAAGTGTTTTAGCATAATACACTCTAAAAAGGAACCTCACTTCTGCGGGAGTGTTGTAAACCGTGCCCAAATAACGAACAAAAGAAATCGCGAGGTTACTCGTTTTTCCGATTATTTTGAGTTTTACAACCGAATAAACGAGGAATACGGAAGTCTTGACATTAAATTGCAGACTGAAGAGAGCAGGTTTTTAAGTACACTGTACACTTGAGTACCCCGTACACCTCGTTCTCCCGCCTCGCCGCGCGTAAGCTCAAGAGAAAAGAGAAACGTTTAATTTAGTGATTACCAAAGATAAAATAAGAATAATAACTTGTTTTTGTTTTCGTCTTTAAAAACTTAAAATACTTAAAAAAACCCAAAAAGATTTTAACCTCTAAGTTAATTTTTCCTTTCTTTATGTTTTCAAAAATCCAAAAAGAATCTCCGTCATCCTCTGATTCGTTTAATTCTCCTTCTTCAACCCTCTGTACCGTTTAATTCTTACCTTCTTATCCTCTTAACCGTTTAATTCTTACCTTCTTTACCCACTGTACCGTTTAATTCTTCACAATGATCGATTTCCTACCATCTTATCCCCATGATCCTCGGACCATGGAGGATTTCTATCGTCCTACGTTGATCAATAGAGGAGGACCGATCACTCCGTCATCAGTTTCGGGAACCGACTTCACATTGAAAAATCATATGGTTCGACTGATCCGGCAAAATTGCCAATTTCACGGATTCCGAGATGAGGATGCAAACGAACATTTGAACAAATACTTAGCCATCACTCAATCCATGAAACAAAATGGAGTTTCTCTTGATAGCATCCGTTTGAATCTCTTCCCTTTCTCTTTATCCCACGATGCTGAAAATTGGTTTTACACTCTTAAAACTCATTCAATCAATTCCTGGGAAGAGATGTTTGTCAAGTTTCTCTCAAAATACTTTCCACGTTCTAAAATGATACAACTTAGGAGAGATATTTTGAATTTCCGGCAACTCCCTATGGAATCGTTATTCGAAGCTTGGGAAAGATTCAAATCGTTGTTAAGAAAATGTCCAGATCATAATATTTTGCTTCTCGATCAGATCCTAACCTTTTATAATGGTATAACTCCAAGTGATCGTGACAAAATTATGTTGGCAGCCGGCGGAGCTTTCAGGCGAAAAACTCCTCAAGAAGCTTACGATTTGATTAAAAATATGACACTTCATCATTATCAATGGGATACTGAAGTTCAGTNGATCATAATATTTTGCTTCTCGATCAGATCCTAACCTTTTATAATGGCATAACTCCGATTGATCAAGACAAGATTATGTTGGCAGCCGGCGGAGCTTTCATGCGAAAAATTCCTCAAGAAGCTTACGATTTGATTGAAAATATGACACTTCATCATTATCAATGGGATACTGAAGTTCAGTATGACTCTCCCATTATGATGAGTGATCATTACTTCGAGAGAGTTTCCGTAGAAAACAAACAAACTGAGGTCCTTAATTATATCACTCACAATCATCAGCTAGGACCAGGTCTTCCTCTCACAAATGACTATTCATATTCCGACGACAGTGAAAGTGATGAGGATGAACCATGTGAAATAAAGAACTATGAGATCAAGGAATCTCCAGATACCTTGTCAATGGGGGACAAGGAAGTCGAAATCCATCCTCTTGAGAATACCGATAACCTTGTTCCAATCCCAAGGGTATCTGAGAAACCTTTCGATACAATCTCAGAAAAGTTCAATACGACCATCATGAATCCTTTATTTGATTTCGACCCTGAATTTGCTCTAATTTCAGATAATCAAATATTTGATATTTACAAAGAAAGTGATGAGTCCGACACGGAAAATGATATGGACGAGGTACACATTGATAGCACACAAAGTACCGCACAAGTCCAGCCTCCTTATATCATTCCGGATCCCATAGACATACTTCATAATAGTGAATCTCTTCATGAGGAGTTCTCCTATAAACTCACTCACATTGATCCTATTCCACCAAAGGATAAGGACAATGAAGATGATTCTATATCTAATTATACCTCTAGTCTGGGGGAGTTCTCCGGTGAACTCTCCCATATCACAGCTCCGCCTGAGCGTGATAATCTCTATTATCTAGAGGGTAATATTGATCCAGGAGAAGGTATTCTTTATCATGATATTACCCTAACCAACCCTCCCGAGGATTTTGGTGCAAATAATCACAAGAGCCTTAATGATGATATCCAAATTAAAGAAAATGTGAAATTTGCTTTTAAGGATGAAGATCTATGCCTAATTGTTATCAAAATATTTCTTTTATTCTTCACCTTTGCTCTGACTTATCCTCTCCTTCATTCCATCCGAAGTGAGGATTTCATCTTTGACCCCGGCATCTTCGCCTTTCATGCCGTGTGTTTCATTTGCTCCCCCAAGGACGAATAAACTCGGGGCGAGTCTAAGCTATGCGACTCGATAATAAACAAGCGCTTCGTGGGAGGCACCCCATGCTTATCCTTTTTATCCTTTTACTTTCTATTTTCTTTTACTAATAAATAACCATGAGGAGGGTTCCCTCTTCCATTTTCTTGTGTTTGTTTTGTGCTTGTGGTTTTATGTCCAGATTGCCCGAAAATGAAGACTCTCATGCTCGTCGTGCTTGTTCTTTCTCCACTCGAGTCTCATTTTTCGATGCTTCTCTCATATCCTAATCGTTTCGTTTAACGTTTATCTATTTGGCATACCTAATAAACGGCCTTAGATTTACGTAGGTTACCCTTACCTTCGAAACATTGAGGACAATGTTTCACTTTAGTCTGGGGGGGGGAATCTTTCGATTCGATTTTTACCTTGCATTTTTACCGTTACTCACGCAACCCCGTTTTTCCGAAAAATTTGAAAAATTTTAAACGAAAAAACACAAAAAAATGAGAAAAATTTTCAAAAATACAAAAATAGAATAAGTTTTGACACCATGTTGACTTTCCTAATGGTAAGAGTAAGGATAAAAATTCTGACTTGACAGAGCGTGTTGAGCCCTAGCTTGTTTTCCCTAGCTAGGCTTTCGCGAATTAAAAATCCGCGAAGAACGAAAAATGATATAGTTCGATTATAAGTAAGATGGTAAAACACACTTCATCGAGGGTACTTGTGACTTTTTACTCCCATAAGCTTGTTTCACCCCTTATAATAGTAATTTAGGTTTAATTAAAGGTGCGAGATTTTGGCAAAACTTAGTTTTGAAGTCCTTGCCAAAAGTATCTTTGCTCATGAGGGTTGGGTACACATGGAGGTACTGCCAGCGTTACGGTGTAATAGACTATTCCATCTTGCCGGCTCGCAACCGATGTTGGGATTGTTATAAAAGCCGTAGGACTTGGGGTTTGGCAAAAATAAAAATACGTATGTTGTGCTTAATAGTAAAAAAATCCAATGCCAAAAAGGTTTTCTGCATCTTGCTGGTTCGCAGCC